>JAIPRL010000876.1:0-107422 GCA_025469235.1 Pemphigus obesinymphae
AGAATTCTATAATGTTAATACTTTATTTATTATTCCTTGAAATGTATATTGCTGTATATAGTTGGTTTATGAATCATAAGAATTTTTGCACCCTCATTAGTTTTTACCAAGTGCCGCCTATGGCTGTGGAATCCACACTTTTTTGTTCGGTATAGGTTTTGGTCTCAATATAGCCATTGCGATTAGCCGCTTATTAGGTACTTATCGGTATATATTTATTAATATCGCACTGCACATGTGATCCTAACAATAATGCTTCCTCGCTGTGAGTATAACATCAATAAAACCGCTTTGAAATCTGAAGTATTGGGGGAGTGTCTATGGCCTAGTAATAACATTGTTTTGGTTTGGTAATCATTACTGATGCCATATAGGTTTGGAGACCAGGTTTGGGCAAGATACTATAAAAAAAGTATTTTGATTACATGATACGTGGATACATTCATTTTGGGTATCTTGATACAAAATGTATTTATTGCATTTATAAAAAAGTTACAAGATACAAGATACTCTCAAAAAAAAAAAAAATTATTTTATAGTTGTTTATTTTATTCTTTTCATTTATTACAATAATTATAAAACGAAAAATATGTATATTATGTTAAATAGTTTTTATAACTTAAAACAATTGTTAATAATAATGTACAAATAAAAAATATAATATTATAGCGTTATGTGTTAAAATATACATAATATATGACGTATGTAGTGTTAGAATTGGAAAAATACAAGAGAGGTATTCTCGGTCTTTCAATAAATTTGCGTTCTTTCAAACTATGCATTTCGTATACTGTGAAAATTAATTAATAAGGGTGCTCTCATAATATTATAAAATAGTAGAGGCGCTCCATCCCCCTGCCCACCCTCTCTCCCATACACGAGCACTGTGCATATGTGTATAAAGCTGCATAGGTATTGAAATATTTTATAGAACTGTGAAATAAATTTAAATAAATATTATCCAATTATAATTTCATTCAAAACATTACCTATTACATAAAAATTATTTGTATTTGAAATATTATAAATTAATGATAATAGGTAATATTTTTTAATTATAAAATTGTGTAGTATTTCAGTCATAAGTGTTCAAGTTTATTTCATATTTGGTTATACAATTATATAGTATATTTTTCATTATTTCGTGTCGTAATGATATAATTAAATTCAAGCATGAAAATCTAGAATCGATAAATCGCGATTAGGTGTCAATAACAAAAATCAACCACAAATATTAAAACAATTGTTTTATTTTTATAATACGATAGTAAGAAATCGACTTAAAAATGGGATTACCGACTACATCATAAATTAGATTTTTGATAATTTGATGTATCTTGTATTTTTTCGCATAAAAATATATATGATACTTAATATAATAAAATATTATAATATAATATACCCTCAATAACGTTGTGTATAATATGGTATAAATACGCGATAACGTCAAATTAATAATATAAAATCAATTTTAAATAATATTAGGTAGGTATATAAAAATGCTCAGAATTATTTTTTTTATTAAATTAAAAAACATATTTAAGGTATTTTTTTAGTGCATCTTTTTTGAGGTATTCAATTATATTTTTAGTATAAGTTCGTGTCCTAATAATAATATTTTATTATTTCCATTTTTATTTCATAAATTATTATTAATTTACAATGTCAAATAGCAGTAAAATATATAACAGTACATTATAATACATACAGTAAAATGTATAACAGTAATAATAAAATATAAGTTACTGTATAATTTTGTTAAATTTTTCGATTGCATGTAGACAAAAAAAAAGTGATAATTGTTGAAAATATAGTTCATAGCTACGTTAATTTAATTATATTCAAAATCATGCCTAAACAACAAGACTTGTAAGCTATATATAGTTGTAATGGCGGCCTGGCTACATTTTACTTAGTCGGCTAAATAAATAAAAATATTACATACCTAAATATATTTATACTTATTTATAAATTAATATTAATCCTCTTAGTCCCGTATGCATAGTCGTTTTATGTACCACATAAGAAAGAATATTATGTAGAACAAAATATTTTTTTTATATTTATATTGCGCAATGGTATTTACGAGTTAAATACTTATCCCATAAATGTACACATTAAGTTATACGCTCAAATTCCACCACGTACAAGTCTTATGTAATATTTTATGTGTTTATTTTTTGTGATAATTCAGTCAATTATTACTATAATAATTTCTTCCTTTTTTAGTTTAACTAACATGATATATTATCTGTAATAAATATTATATAAATATACCTATTATATTATAATAAAGGGTACCTAATGATAATAATATTTTACGCTTATATTTTTGTATGTATTACATTATTATGATTATTATTATTATTATTATTATAGAACTTCTATTTAAGTCTATTAATATATATATATATATAAATATTTATAAAGAAAATTATACCTACTTGAATAATTTATTCCAACCTACACTATCAAAATTTCCAATAGTGATTATAGGACAATGCCAATATAATATTTCTTTAAAAATCAACATAGTTATTAGGTACCTATAGATATCGTAAATTCTTATATCAAAATAATTTGATAGATTTTTAATCAATAATAAAAATACCGAAGATAAAAACCAAAAAGGAAACGATATTTATTAAAACAAAAGAACGACAATTTAGTTTAACGAAAAAAGGAAACGATTTCTCGTGTGGAAAAGTCAGTAGTCAGTAGGTAGGTACATATTACACAGTGGATAAAAGAAAATCGTGTCGACGCCCGACGTTTCGGCAATATCGTTAGTGCAAGCCGTTGAGTAGACCCGTCAACGATGGTTCACCATGGAGTGTGTGTGAGCATCAAACAAAGAAAATAGATATGAATACATTAATCACATATTAATGTATATGATTTCCCTCCATGAACTATACATAAGGCGTGTTTTCGCGATTAACCAAATGTAATTTGGTTACTGAATTTTATAAACAATCAGTTTTGGTTATAATAATTTATAACCGATCAAATGGAATGGTTATTATGTTTGGTTATAGATAAGACAAAATAACATAACCTAATTAATCGCGAAGACACTCCTATGGTAAAGATACACATACATATTCCATCTGCAACACTGAACTTATGGACTTCGATACATTTCGCGAGGATCACATTACAGCTACGTCACACTAAACAGTAACGAGACTGGACATATGGGCATTATACACTTAAGTATATGGGTGCCTATACATGAACTTTAATTAAAAAAATTTACTTACCAACGTTTAAATAACGATAATTTGCGTAAAACGAAATTTATCTAAGTTAAAAATATTGCCTACACTTTAAAATGTCATATTTCAATTTAAGTAAAATTAATCATTAAATGTATTTTCAAAATAGTTTTGAAGACAATCTAAACTTACTATTTAGTATGCTATATAGAAATGTGAGATGTGTAAAATTGCTTTAATTGATAATTTAAATAGTGTTTCTATAATTATTGATTAAATAACAAAGCGATATTACTAAATTACAATTGTTTCAGTAAGATTCTATAGGTATTAGACATATTTCAATAGGTAGTGAAAATTTTCTCGATGCTTCAAATATTTTTGTGAATTAAAAATGTAAAATATAAAATGTTTATACAACATCAAAACGTTAATTATAAAACGTTATTCTGTACAAAGTTATTCCTGAAATATTTCTGCATTGTTTTTACAAATTAGAAATAGATTAAAAAAAAAAAACTAATTTTTAAAAGTAAATTTGATGAAATATGAAATTATTATTATTATTATATTACCAATATAGTTATTATATTATTTATAAGCTCTGGTAATTAGTTATAATAATAAGTCAATTTTTTATAAATAGGTACCATTTGATTTTTAATATTACTTTATCAGTTGATTTCTCAGATGTTCATCATTTGGCATTGTAGATTTTGTTTTCCGAGATTCGTGAGTCATTTATAGTGTCTGGTTTAATAATCATTAAACGCCTATATACCTTTATTATGAATTATTATTTATATAATATATATTTATTATTATTTTATTATTTATTTATATATTTTAATATTTTCCATTTTAAAGCTATAATATAATCCCGCATTTATTTTATTTTCCTTTTTATTGAATTTAAACTAATATTAATTATAATTTACCGGTTTAACTTTCAAGCAGTAACCCACTATATAATTAATATTATATTATAATATATTTTAAAATATAAAATAATTTTATACCACTTTATAGTTGTAACTTGTAAATATTGTTTGTGTCTTGTAAAAAATAATTTTTAATTTGTTTTACTTACATATATATATATATATATATATATAAATATATTATAGGTATTAGACAAAATATTATAAATATACTATTATGGTAGTAAAATTCCATAATATTATTCAAATCGAATGTCACTTGTTACATAAAAACATTGATACAATTTTTAAGGTAATTCTTGATAAGCCAAAAATCAAAACTATAGTAGTACAATAAATTAATATATTTCTATATTATGCACAAATTAATATTTATTTATTTAATGATACTATACAGGCATTTTCCCAATTTATAGTTAATACATTTAAATATACATTGATGAAAACATAACATTAATATTAAATAACATATTACAATATGTACAATATGCGAACCAATATTTTGCACTTGAATTTCTTCTTTTTTTTTTTTTTTTTTTTTTGTATTAGGCGTTGGGAATTTTTTTAAATATTTAAATAGAATTGAGGAGGTATTGGTATATTATCATATTAATTCTGGTTGAAATCCCCGATTTAAAGTTGTGGGATAACGAAACGATTTTGTGTCTTATACTTCTATAGTTTTATTAATAAATCAGATGCACAGAAAAAAATACAGACGAATTCTCAGTTAAAACTTCTTTGCCCTATAATATAAAAAAAGTACGATGAAATACTTTCAGTTAACCGCCAAGTAGATTAAATTTATTAAAGTAGCTAACGCTTATGCCACCGATATTTTCCAATATGCGCAAGACAAACTATAATTTATTAATGTATTTGTCATACATACAGGGTAACGTACTCATATAATTTTCTTTGTAAATATTTTTAATTTTAATTTTTTGTAATCTTGAGATATTCACGTAACCATATTTTTTTTTATAAAAAGTTAGAATTTTTCACTATTATTTATCTTTGTTATTTTTTTGGTTTTATTCTTTTCTTTAATGGCAGCCTATATGTATATTTTTAATTTGATGTTCCGACGCGGATTATTTTTCTGAAAACGTTAATGTGTCAATATCGATTACTTAACAAACATTTAACTATTAATAAGAATTTAAAGTTTAGCAGAGTAGAGTAGTTCGGAGTACTATAAAAAGTATTGTCCAACCCACTAGACAGTAGATAACTATCGAAACCTAAAAAAATAACAACGAAAATAAATACTAAAAAGCCGGTGTGTAGGTAGTGGAAGCACTTTGATCAATGGGCAGGATACTGGATTTATTGAACTTGAAAGCAATGATGTATGATTTGTTTCGACAAAACGAAGCTATGATGTATATAGCACGAGTATATTACTGTAAATTTGCTATAATATATCCATTATCCGAATTAAAATTCCATTTTAGCCAGATATACGGTTTGTTAAATTACGAAAACTCAGAAATCGCAATCTAGTAGACAAAAAATGTAATAAAATGCAAAGCGCATAATATTATTGGCCAATTTCAATCTATTGCCAGTATACAATGTATACGATGTATCTATGTATAGTTTGTAGGTACAATGTATCATATGTATAAACTATGTTTGAATATATACAGTGTGTGACTAAATACACCGTATAGAAAGAGGTTTTTCTTCGTCCTCAAGGAAACTATATGCTGGAAAAATCGTAAAACACTATGTATATTATTGTATAGGGTACTATCTATAGCCAATTGCTTATCCGAATATCGATTTAATTTCAACGCAAATACTTCTTCTCGGTTGCTTTTGGTCGACATTTTGATCACAGAAAAATAAAAAATAAAATGAAAATAAACGTCATTGTAAAATCAAATAGCTTTCTCGCTACGCTCATAATCCAAAAATGTTAGTATTGTATAAAAATATAGGTAGTGAAATAAATATTTCAAGAATATTAAACAAATTTTTAAAAAAAAAAAATATATATATATATATATATATATATAATACCTATATATTCACAGAAAAAAAATATATTTAAATAATTACTCTAAATATACAGAATGAAATTACTGAATAGATAACAATGATGTCGGAGGATTGTAAGGTGGGAATATGAGGAAGCGGCCCCTAAAATTGAGTGTAGTGCGACACACATTGTGTAGTACGAAATTAGTAGGTAAGTGTGTTAATCAAATTGGCCAATTCTACATTTCTACATATTATAATGTTGAGATAAACAAAAAATAAAATAAAATAAAAAATAGATTAAATGTGTAGTACGAAAATTATAATATTTTAGGGCTTAAATTTTCAATTTAGACACAACAAATAAAAGCATCTTGAGATTGAGGTAAAATTTTGATAGAAGCATTGGATATTTTTTCAAGATTTTGTAATGATATGAATTTATCTAATAAAATTAGATTCTAATAAATATATTTATGAAATGGATCAATACGCTTGTGCAGAGATTCTTCATTTAGATTATTATTATTAACTCACGATTCTTTTACATTTAAATTTATATTTTTCTTATATTTTTTACAGTTTGTTTCTACCGTAAATAGGTATACTTGTATTGTTTATTTGGGTCGTATTATACTAGAAAATTATGCGTACATTTCCTAATATGAATCTTATAGTGACGTTATCTTTTTGTTTTATGAATTTCTAGAATGAGATACATTAAATAAGTACATTCGTAATATTTGGTGTTTTCCATTCATATAGACATATGATATACGCGCGTTATATATCAAACATTATCTATCTATTTTTTTTTTTTTTTTCATAATATTACGAGTATATAATATATTAGGTATACCTATTTTACGTAGGTAACGTAAAATAGAAAATAATAAAAACTGAATAATTTTAAATAATTTACACTTTTTTATTGTCTATAATAGTAGTCTGTACTCTGTAGGTATAGGATCTACCACATAAATGTGTGAAATAAAAAAGTAACGTGTACCTTTTAAGTAACTATTATTGTATTTTTTTATTAGGAAAAGTATCTATATTTTACAATTAAATTAAATGATTTCTAAAAAAATCAACATAAATTACATATTACATAGGCCTATAAATTAAATTTTTAAATTCATAAATATTTAAGTAATTATGTATACTTAGTATACTTTTTAAATACTTTAGAAAATTTGTAGGTATTTATGATTTTCTGGAAATATAATGAATATTGTATTAAATTTTGAACGTCGCAAGGTAGCTTTTGATTTTACAAAGATGTCTATTGTTTCTTTTATTTCCCTTTGGCATTTAGAGTTTATGTGTAAAATCGGATCTAATTGGTACTTTTGAGGGGACATTTTTTTAATGTTCCCAGTAATTTGCTTAAGTGTAAAGAAAAATTATCTTTTTTACGGTGTATGCAGTATAAAGTATTTAAATGTAGGGGAAACAACAAAATAACAAATAAAATGGTTCCCAATTTTTTTTATATTGGCTATATAAATAAGACATAGTCATTTTATATTAATAATTTTAGAAAAATATTAAAAATTATTATATCGAATTTTGCTTTATTAAGAATCGTTTTATTAAATGCAATACATCCATCAAGGGTGCGCTGTCTACTATTTAAAGTGAATCCGTACTATTTGGTTTTTAAGTATATGGTTTTTAAAATGTTATTAAAGAATAATTTAAAAATATTAGTTGAACATTATTTTTTTTTTGGAAATCATTTTAGTAAACGTTGTTTTTTTTTGTTCACGTATTTTTTTTCAATGAGTACATGCAATTTTTAATTCATTGTATACGCACAGAATACAACTCAATGGATACTGATCCAATGGATATGAATTAAAATACAACAGTGTTATCATATAATTTACAATCAATTATTATTTAGTGTCATCCTAATGTAATATACATCTGAAAATTGTTGCAAGACTATACTGAGCTACATTTTAAACATGGTGTACATATTATATTTTCTTCCTACCCAATTCTGATTTTACTTATTCTGTAGTGTTGTTAGCTCTTTATTACGCGGGCTGTATATTATTCGATTTCGATATTTTTATAGTTTAAGATTAGCATCAATAATCGGTAAGTCTCATTTGTATGACATATTATGGAGAGACGATTCAACATTTAAACTGAATAATTTATGTAATATAATATTCAATATTATAATTATTATGTATTTTATGTCCTTCGACACGAATTTCACCTTGTATTTAAATTATTATCACAGAATTAAATCACTGTAATAATACAATAAACAGAGTTATTAATTTTTTTTTTAACGTATTTGCGTTTTAGACATTTGAAATAATTATATTTTTTAGAACGATATTAATCAATGTTTTCTCTCGTACGATTTTTTATTCCCGGAAATATTTAATAATAATTGCATAAACTATATTTACTACCTACTCGATAACCTGCATTATTATAAAAAAAAATAATAATTGTATATATTTATAAATATAGTAGGTAATATTAAAAAGTAAATTTTAAAAAAAAATAAACTTATATAAAGACTATTGAGTTGGGATTGGGTATCAAATGACATAACTAATAGTAATTTTATCTATAAATTCCATTGTTTTTCTACAATGTCTCTTATAAAATGTTCAAGTATTTTTTATACATATCAATGAACATAATATACTATAGTGATGGATTTATCCCAGGATCTATTGAATATGAAAGGAATGATAAATCATTTCATTAGATAAAACAATTTTGAGCAAAGGTTTGCAGTGTAGTATTATTGTTTACTGATTTATTAAAATTTTAGTGCTTTTTCTTTACTATTAGTGATATTTTAATAATGCTTTAACGATTATAAAACTATTGAAAATTTATTATATGAAAACCAAATTAAAATAAATATCCTTTGAGATAGATTTTTACATGAAAATGCTACTTAATTGTTCTACCTAAACAGTGTATACATTTATAAAGAAACCCAAATCAAAGTTCAACATTGTGAAAAAATCATTGAAAGATTGTCAAGAAATGTTGATATTTTAACAACTTCAATTTGGTGCTATATTAAATAATTAGTGTAAATTTCATATTTTTGGCACTATAATTTTCCAATTTAAAGAGTTATATGTTATTTTTGATAGTTTTCCCTTATATTATATGCAAAAACTCTCACTTTACTCTTTCTATAGATTAATGAACAAAATCGATCTTAGCCTTGCGGTAAATATACAATTTCAAGATTAAGACCAAGATTTACTATTATAATATCAAAACTTGCAATATTATTCCAAGATCAAGACTGAATCTAAACGGCAAGACTTTTGTAGTCTAAATAAAGTACAATTTTCAATTATAATAGTTATTTTATCGTAAATAAGGGTAATTGGGTTTACGATTATTTTTCAAATCTTCACAAAAGTTTGATGTTATCGAAAACAACCAACTTGAAAGATATACAATTTTTGTCCATCCCAACCAATAACGTTGACTTTGTGTAAAATAATTATGTTTTTAAAATATATTTTTTTTAAGAAAAATTTTGAAATACTAATGACGAAAAATGTATGGACTTTGAATCAATTCTTATTTATAAATTTGGAAAAAAATAAATAGCAAGACTTGCTATAATCTGTGCACTTTATGACAGAGCCTTGGCGGAGGACGAAAACTTGTCTGTCACGCACAATGTATATATATATATATATATTATTTATATATTATAATTATAAATAAAAAAGAATAAAATACATTATTGTAAAATTAATACATTTATTGCTACGCTTAGAATTTAGAATCCCATTATTATAAAACCAATAAATATTTCATTGTACTCAGAATCTAAAATAAGACTTAATCATTAAAAAAAAAAAAAATAGACGTAGATTTAAATCTAAACAATTACTTAAATACTACAAGTACTTAAATTTGGACTATAGGTTTTCAATTTTTCTGTTTATGCAGGTTATAACCTATACGTATACGGTACATCGTATATACAATTGATTAAATTCATATTTAAATATTCGTTGATTAAAATTGTATGAAATTTAAATATAGTAATGGCAATTACAGCTAATAAACTACAAACTTCATTTTGTTATTTGATAACTATAATCAAATATATATCTATAATGGCGGTAAGTTTTGGTATGCACATTATAGTCAAAAATTGAGCTTGCGAGTAATTAGCCAATATATATAGACGTTTGTAGATATTCCACAGAGAATTGCTGGACTTACAAACTACGAATTCCACTAACAACATTATCAGCATGATTTTGTTCTATTCAACTCAAATAAAGTAAGTAAATCATTAAATCTGAATTTTCGTTAGGCACTTAATGTTTGGCTCGAAAAACGTGTACTTTTTTACTGTAATTTATGTAAACGGTGAATTTGAAAAACAAAAAATTTATATTTACAGACTTTTTTTCATACTAATTCCGAGTATTAATGCGGGTGTAATATTATATATCACGTCCGGACATAATAATCGGACAAGGTTTGTACGTGCCGAGTTGAGAGTTCATTGTTTGTATGGACGTTATAATGTCACATATAGGGTAGCCGTTTACGGATTACACGCATTAGATATAAACGACGAAATACTGTCGCACAGTTGTCATATTTTATATTATATAATATTGTTTTCGAAAATTAAATATGATTTAATTTAAGTCATACGGGTGTCGAAATTAGCCCTCGTCAGTAGTCGGCGAGTCATTATATCAGAACATGAAGGTTCCCAACTGCACGACCCCCTAATATTACATTGAAACTACGGGGTATACAATCAACGTTATTCCAATCTGCAGGCCATATATATCAATTATACTAATATAATAATTGCTGCACTAATAGCGTCGTTAAAACGATTTTAACGACTGTTGGCATTTCGATTCAATGTCAAACAGATTTCCGAGTTTAAAAAAATGAGTAAATAACCAGAGAATGATGTTTTTAGTCGACTGTGTAAACGACAAAAGCCATTGTACTGTATAAGTTACAACAGTCACGTTTAAACATGCAAATTTATCAAATATTATTATTATAAGGACTATTGGGACATAACTATGACAAAGGAAAGTCTAACGGTTGATTAAAGTAAATGATGAAGGTCAACCAATTTGCTCATTATACACTGAATGTATTAAACAGCCGAAAGTCATTGAAAATTTGGAAAATTTAATACAAAAAATATGATATAACACTCCCGATTACATATATCATATTGTATTTTCATGATATTTGAAAAATGAAGAAATTCGCAAGAGTACTATCATTACTTAAAAACATACTTGAAATTTTCATCATTAATTCGTTTTTGCGCTTGCATTCTTAAAAGAGTAAATAACTGTACAATGTTTTCGAATGCGATAAATTATCATAATTTTCACTTTAACATTTGTAATATTTGTAGAATAATACAATTATTTCTAAAATCTTATTCGAGTAGAATGGGGTGTAATATGGTTGAAAATATGGCGATCAAAGGTCAAGTAATCGAAAAAAAAGTGATCGAAATGTCATATTATAGTATAATATTGGTCGAAAATTCAAGAATAAAATCAGTTTTATAAATATTACATTATTAATTTAATAATTAAAATTTTTTTATACAATTCGAGATGAGTATATTATCTATATTTATTGTTATGATTTTATGCCGTAAAATAAAATGTTTGGTCACAAATATTAACAGTTATTTAAAATAACCTATTTAGTAATATTTAGCTATTTCATTGATAAAAGAACATAATATAAAGGAACATTAAAATAATATCTACCTATTTAAATACATGATGATTTAATAAAAGAAAATATGTAGCAAAATATCATATTATGTACCTAACTATATATTTTTGGTTTTTAAAATGTCAAGATATCAATTTGGTATACAATTAGAACTTTTGATCAAAATACTATTCGGTCACACTTTTCGATCTCTGGACCTTCGATTAAATGCCTAAATAGGTGTAGCTGAACAAATCACGATCAATTAATGTTAAAACTAATCTATTCATGACCTTGCCGTTATCATTTGAAATTAATTATTTCTTCCATTATATTCCTTTTTGCCCATGCAAATTAAATGTAGCCGATGGTGTTTATTTTTGCGTTTGCTAGAGTACGTCGAGTACAACCACAACATGGGAAAAGAACATAAAAAAAAAAAAAAAAAAAAAATACAAAACAAAACAAAATATGTCATAAAACTGCATCATCATGATGCCGCAGACAAAGTGTATACAGTAAAGTATACGTGTACGCGCATATTCATGAGCTGTCCGGTCCGTATCTGGTCCCATTTATTTCCTCATCCGACCCTACCCCTCTCCCCATTGTTTTCACCACTCTTGCGATTCCTCATCCTCACCCTATGGTCCTTTTTCCCCTTATTTTTTTTTTACGTTTCTTCTACAAAATATAAACCAATATGTCCTTGCTTTTCGGGCTAATTCAATGCGAATAGACCACGTCCAGACGATAAAACATGTTCCGCGTAGTATTCGGTTTATATATATATATATATCGGACCACCGCAAGTCTCGTGCTCGACTGGAAATCGTTAGATAAGACAAAATCTGCTCGTGTTATTTTTCTTCGTCCGTGACAAATCCTGACGGTATACTTATATTATATATATACAACAGAGTGAAATGCATTGCACTTACAAATCAAAACGAGTTTATTAGACTCATATTATTTTCTATATAATACATACACATATACGATACACACATCGCGCCACACGTGTTATGTTATCGGAATATAATATGCAAATCGGATGCGCAAATAGTTTTGCAGGTTGCATCGGTTTTTTGGTATACACTGCACTGCAGTGCACGCGGCACGGTAATATTAACAACGGAATCTAAAATAATATAATAAAATCACGATTTATAACGGGTATATATGTTTACCTGATACAAGGGAGGACTAAGAAATATTTTATGGGGGCAAATACTTGAGTGATTTTGTTGGTACGTATTTGTCTAAAATGATGTCTATTATATTATGTTTTTTTTTTTGGAATTTGGAGAGGATGCACGCCCCTTTCGCTCACACACGGATTCGCGAGTCATAACGTTATGTTGGTTTCGGTTGTACGCGAACATCAATATTATACGACGCGAATTATTTCGTATCCATATAATACGTAATAACAAGGTTTAATTTAAGGTGCTAAATTGCACAAAGTCTTGAAGATTCAAATGATTTTTAGTTGGTATAAATATGCTAATAAATTCTAGTTAGTACATTGAACACCTGACAATGTACGAATTGTCGGGTGTTTTACTTAAGCCTGACGAAAAATTATGTTCTATACACGGTTAATGATACATACACCGTACATGATAAGTGTAACTACTAGCTATACTTACATTTTTAAAGGGATAAAGAGGGCAAGTGGTTTTAAATTTTTATTCAACGCCAATAATAATATTAAAATACAGTATATAAATATATTATTAGTATTAATAATTACCATAATGAAGTCATATACATATGAAATTGATAACAGATATAGTGCACGTGGACAATGTATTATAAATTCAGCTTGATTTCCGTGATACGAGCTACTACACAAAGTCGAACTGTTCGAAAATGAAGTCCCAAAATTATGGTGGCTGTCGTTACTCGGTACTTTACGAATATATTTTTTATTTTGTATCATTGATAAACATATGAAAATTATGTTGACGATAATTGTGTACATTGATTTTTTCATTACTTTTAATACGATAAAGGTAGGACTTACCTGTAAATTCTTTGAAACTCATGTTCAATGATTTCGAACCCAAAAATAAGACAATTTGGGAATTAAACATGTAAAGCATTATTACCTAACCTTAAGTCATATTACAAGTATTGGTAAGACATTTGTTCATCAATATGTTTATTATTATAATATTTCACTATTGATAAGTATGATGTCATCACAAAACTTTGTTATGAATTGATAGGAGCTTTCATCGATTCGTTGGAAAAAGAACAATATAACTGCATTACAGCTATCACGACGGCATTATATAATTGAAATACATTCAAAGCTTGAATCTGTTTAACACTATAAGTTTTATTTCTTGAGAGTTATTCCGAATCATGCACTTTAGAATTTAATTGTCATAGATATATGTGTTCGAGAATAACTAGTGTCTACGGATATTCTCAAAGAAAAATGCAATTACTTCAAATTACTATAAATTACTTTAGAGAAACCTATTATAATAATTAGACACTTACAAAAACCAAATCCTTTGAAATTGTCTTCCGATCCTTTTTTTTTTTTTCGTATTTTTAGAATACAACTTGAAAGCGATACATATAAATAATTTTTATTCTTTTATATTCATGTTACATAACATTAGTTAAAATTATGCTGTCAATGATGTTGAATTTTATATTTCCCTGTAGGCGAAGAATTGCATTTAAGATCCACATATAAATAGATTGTTAAAGTTCAAATCTGTTATTCTTGAGATCTTCACTCTTAAGAACGAATTCTGAAACATGTTTCTCAAAATATAGTTTTTATGTTATAAAATGGTTACACTCGATGTTTCCATCGGATTAACATACGCTATATAAATCTTTTGAAACGCTGACGTTTGGAAAATTAAAAATAAAAAAACGCTATAAACTCTGATAGAAAATATATGCGTTGTAACATGCGCGTGTTTACATATTTTTTAGTTATATAATACGAGTACACGTTAACTTATATACAAGACCTAGTATCTTGGCCACGATTTTCATGTACTATATACGTTCAATGTTTTAACTGTCGTCTTTACGTTAAAAAGTTGTTCATCGTCGTCGACTCCTCTCGGGCAACAGAACATTTTTCACACGGCCGGAAGTTTACGACCCCTTGTCGTGTACAAGACGAAAGGGGTATATTTTAAGTGTATAAACGCGCACGTGGCCAACGAATAATCCGTCCCCTAGTCTGCGAAATGTTCAATCATCGCCACATTGTATGAGGATTTGCATATCGTTTTTCCTCCAACGTTCATACTATTTTTGAATTAATAATAAGAAAATTTAATCAAGAATACATATTAAAATATCCAATTTTAATAAATACATTACTTTTGGTGTATATAATAGTCAAATATTTTCGTAACTTGCATAAGGGAAATTTCAAAACAGCATAAACTACAATTTTGAACCTACAGTTAAATACGTACATTGTTAAAGCCCACTTTACTCATCCACGGCTCAATGTGAATAATTAATTATATGTATAGTAATTTTTCTTTAAAAATATTCTACTCTACTTTAAGTACAATAAACGTCATAATGCAAAAGACAGCTGAACATTTTTAGGTAGACCTCGCAAACATTTATTCTTAGAAATACACACATCATGCTGTGTAGGTGCATGGAAGATAACAGAAGATCGGAAATGTCCTTTAGTTCAAACCAATGTAGTGATTTAATTTGGAGTGCAGCTCGAATATTATACCATGTTATATTTTTCAATAACTTGGGGTATGGTTTAAAGTAGAAAAATATATAAAATATAGATCGGATAGATATATTAGAGGCTGGTCGAACAATTGGAAGTTCGAAAAGTTGCACCAAACTTCAAGAGTTCGGTTCGGATTCAAAAGTCGAACTTAAGTATTAAAAAATCAAACAAATCAAAGAATTAGAACTCAAGTACCTACTTGGAAAGTATACAAAATACTCGATTGCACTTGGACGAACATTTCGAATTCAAACTTTTTTTGAACACGAATTCAAATTTAATACCAAACTAACGAACTTTTATTTTTTGCATTTATACGTTTTCAAAGAAATATTTCGTTTACATTTATTCTATCGGGGCACCCCCGCCCCTCTTAAATATTTTACTTCGTGGCAGTACTGGTTCGAGTTTGATATAAAACTATAGTTCGGTTCGGGTTCGACATTTAAACAAAAAATTCAGTTGATGCCACTATATATTTATCAATTGTCTCCAATATAGTCATAATATTTTGAAATAAATTGTCAAGTTAAATTTGATTAGTTTTGGTAACTTATAGGTTACTATACAGATATATTATAACCCGTCCAGTTCATCGGCCACCTTGGCGACAATTACATTTAAAATTTTTTAAGAAATATTAAAATTTCAAAAAACTTTTTTGAGGTTATTTCTATGAAATATTCTCAGAAAAATCATAATTACCTAGGCATTAAATAATATACATATAAGTATGGTAATATAAAAATCGCATATTGTAGGCAAGCCCGTATCTAGATCATTTTAAGTTAAAATTTAAAGGGATGGTACGTCCAATTGACCACCAATGAAACAAAGATATATTCTTATATACATTTTTGATGAACAAAAAGCAAAAATATTTTAAACCTGAAACTTAAAAAATTAATTCCAAAAATTTGAACGGTTTTTAAACCCAAAACCCATAACCCAGAAAAAATATATTCAGTTTTAAACCCGAAACCCGGAACTCGAAAAAAATATTAACCATTTATTAATTCCATACCTGAAACCCAGAAATAATTGAAAACCAAGTACCAAGAACCCGGAAAAATAAAACCGGTTTAAACCCGTATTCCAAAACACAAACAATTTTAACCCATTTTGACTCCCCTGGTAGATGTAAACACTTAGCTTATCAGTCAATTGAAAATATCGAACCAGTAATATTCACCGCTACTCGCTAGATAACATTGAATACACGGAGGACCAAATTATACTAGTTTTATTGTACAAATAATATATCACAATTTTATTGAGATATCACATCATTCAGCAAAAATTTTTTAGTTTGTTTATGAAATTATAATAATTAATAACAGTTTTTATAGCCTTCTTATAATCGTGGGGTATTATTATATAATTATATAACACAATTAATTAATTATCTAATTTGGTATAATATCATATGGGCTTTTGGGGGAGGGCGATCGCGTACGAGCCTGATTGTAAGTATACATATTACACATTGTTCAATTAATATTTTTGAACCCTTGATCTGGTCAGACATTTGACGTCACCCAATGATAGAGCAGATGAACTGAATGGGTATTACCTATTACTTATTAACGTTTTAAACTATAGATGCAAATTTTATCAAAATAACTTTTCAATGTGGAGTATACGATTAAGAGAAAATTTTCAAGAAGTGGAATATATATATATATATATAATATATATATATATATATATATAATGAAATCAATTTTTTATATTGATTGATTCAGAAAACTTTTAGAAATCATCTAATAAAGTACTATCCGATTTAGTTAAAATTTATAAACTATAAAAAAAAATTGTTCACTCCTAGACGAATAATGATGATTCATTCGTAACTGAAACGGCGATTTACAGTTTCTATACCTATGTAGGTACATTTTAAGGTAAATCTATACATCCGTGACGTGATGAAATTTTTCCATATTTTCCCCTTACTGGCTAGTACTTTGTACGGTTTATAAATGCTATATCTTGCATTTAAATTATATTCGGACAAATATTTATTATAATAAAATATAATCCCGCGTGAATTTCCAGACCAAGTTTTAACGTATTTCTGGGGAATGGATGCTGTACATTATATATTATTTTTGTAAACACACACACACACACACACACATATATATATATTTATTATGTGAAATGATAATTGTCCGAGTCAATTTCGTTGATTGAAGATTGGCTAACGGTTGCCGACGCGGCGGTGAAACGATCGCGCAATAAAAATATCAAGTTTTTTACGACTCCCAGTCCCGTTCTCGTCATCGTGATGTATATTATATGGTACGCCGCGCGCACGTACCAATTACTCGGGAAAAGTTTATATTTTATTAATTAACTTCCAATACGAACCGAAACACACATATATATATATATATATACTGCGGGGTATGTAATACGTAGTCCATCCACAATAAACTTATATTCATTTCATTTGGTAATATTAAAAAGAAGCGTCGTGACGGTCTCTGCCAGTCGGCAGTTTTACGGTTCGGTGTTATACGAGTATATATATATCGGAATAGACGGTATATGAAAAAAAAAAAAACAAAAATAAAATTAGTTTTCGTATTTCCTAAAAAAACGCGGGAGTTACCGAGTGTTTTTACATTTAAAATTCTAAAAACACTATTTACAGGACTTGTATATAATATCATCCGTATGTGGTCCGAATACCAGTTGTTTTGACATTTTAATTATCGAAACGAAACGTTGCAAATTAAAAATGTATATATATATATAAGAAAGAAGGTAGAGGTACAACACGATTTCGTACGGTTCTTATCGATTAACGTATAGGTGTGCAATCGTTCACATTTTTGGGTATACTACGACGTACCTAGCGTACGTTTTTACGTTAGATTTTCGCGCAATTTCACCTAAGATTTTTAACTTCAAAAAAGTACCAACCAAATGAAATTTGATACCGGAAACCGGGTTAGCTGGTCGATATCGGAGCGCTGGTAGAAAAAGTGTGAACAGAAAATAAAGAAATAAATAAACATCATTGTAAACCACTTGTTCCTCCGTTACGCCCAGAATCTAAAAAATAAGCGTTTAAAACGTACTTCTATCGGTTGCACCGATCAACCACGGTCGCTCGTTAGATTCGCTCAGTCGGACACATTCAATCGAAAATATCCCCCGGTTCGCTGTGAAACATTACGTCAAATAAATTAAATGGAAATACATAAAATTTCAATATTAATTTAACAAATCGTCGTTTCGCAACTGTATAGTATTTTAGAACATATTTGTTCAATGTTTACTCTCAAATGTACGCAATCGTGTTCTTAAAGGCGCACCGTATGAAATCGTGTTTTACTGGAAATACAACTACTATAAAGACAGAGTTATCCTTTCTCCCCGTCATTTTTATAATAGGATAGCTAACCAAATCCTTAATCTATTTTCATATTGTTGGATGATTGTAAATCTGAGTGTTCAAAGTCAAAACAAATGAACAGTGTTTTGGAAAAATTTTAACAAGTATCCAACAAATCAACACGTAAATCGATGGATTTCGTGTAATGTTTTAATTAACTTGTAATAATATAATGAGTGCGATCTTGAAGTTCAAAATGTTGGTGAATTCGAAAAAGGATTCAAACAAATTATAATAAGTATCAAATAAAATAATCAATAGATAATTTCAAAAAGTCCTATTAATAATATAATGCCAATTTCACTTTCACCTTCTTGTGTTTTTAATGTTCAATCCCTATTAGTATATAATATGTACATTGTACATATATTTGATCATAGGTGATTTTGATCACAACGTCATAGTATAAAATTTTTTAAAATTAATTAATCGTTTTAAATTAAATTTCAAAGGTCAAATACAGTTTCTATAATTTTTGCTACACTTTCTTGTCACCCATCATCCCCATTAATTTAACATGTTTTCTTTTTTTGTTATTTTGTTATAGGTATACCTACCGCGTGTGGAGTGTGCACTTTGCTAATATTAAATCATAAAACCCCGTTGTATAAATGATTTATTAGTCTTGCGAATATTTTTGTAGATAATAAAATTGTATATATTTTTATATTATTATAAAAGGATAAAAGAAGTAAGGAAGTATACTAATATGTTTTATGTTTGTCTTGAATTTGGTTTATATCATATATTTATATGTGTCTATCTATATATAATTATTATTTCTTTATGAATAGAAATAATATTCGATTTTTCATCAATTCCTCCTTATTAATATCTTATAATATAATGATAATTTTAATATAAAATTATATATTATTAACTTTGAGTTCGTAAAATGAAGAAAACAATTGCAAATATGACCACTGCAGAATTAGAATATTAGAGAAACTTTTTAATTAATAAATTACTAAGGGCGAAATAATATTCATACTATATGGTACTGCCCATATTTTTAACAAAATTAATAATCTATTATAATACTAGAGTTTAAGAGTTCCAATTAATGAATATAATTATATTTTATATTGTAATATGTAGTTACACGAATATAATGTAATTTTTTTGGACTGTCAACAGAAACATTGTAAAACGAATTCGAAATAATGAAATATATGCATTAAAAATTACTTTAAAATACAATGTTGTCTACCAAGTAGTGTTTTTATATTTTTTGTTCCAACATATTTATAGAATTTTTCAATACGTATTTTAAATGCAATGTTTATAAGATTTGGTTGATAATTTTTTTCGTAGCTCTATTTATACCTATATAGATATCGCGTTTCGCCTATACTTCATAATTCCATTAATAAAACATCACATCTTTAAGATTTTTTTTTGAACTCGGTCAAGTTATGTTGAGTTAAGCTATTAATGAAAGTCATGCGGTTAAAAGTTAATTTTTAGTTTCAATTTAAATACGTTATAATTTAGCAAACAATTTTTAACTTAAACGGATCGTATGAAGTAGTAATAGTGTTATATATACGTTGTATTCAGTATTGTACTGTGTATAACATACTGTACTATAAATCTAATCTATAATTTGCTTGTGCAATCGGAATTCGACAGTGTAACTTTTGTATAATAAGTCACATACGTATACAATATACACTGTATATAGATATACTATTACATACTTATTATAAAATGTGTCAAATGATGAAAATATTTCAACTTTGTTTTCTATATATTTTCCAAATAAAAAAAGTACGTTTGTATATTATAATAATATATTATATTATACTAGAGCTCCTCTTATGATAATATCTTTGTAATATAACAGTACATACATTATATACATATACATATATTTATGCATTTAAATATATATAATATATATTCAGATATTCTTATATTTAAATAATATATTCCGTTCGTTAGAGCAAAAGAATGCCTATATATTATATTATTATAATCGTATGTAACTCTATACACACGATCGTAATTATTACGCTGTATAAACAACAGTAATAGGTATATATTATTATTTTACGACATATTGTTAACCTAAAAAAAAAAAAAAAAAAAACGGTTAGTTTTTATGCATGTAAAACCTTTCGTCGCATTGTCATACGCCAGCGAATATATCATTTTGTTTAATTTAAATTGTCCGCGAAAGATACCACAGGATATCCGAATCGAAACAGAATTGCCGGTTTCAAAAAAAAAAATAAAAAAATATTTAAAAAGCATTTACGATGACAAATTATTAATAATTGTATTTTCACAAAACAGTACTCGAATTACAATCTAAATACGAACAGTTATTTTACGAATATATTATATCTTATTGACAATTAAGACAATTTAAATAAATCGACATAATATGTTAATGTAAAAACAATATACAAACCTCACTTCACTCAAAATCCAAAATGTTTATATTATAAACATTATATAATATTATTATTATTATTATTATATTGAAGAATTTTATAACACCGTCCACATGTATTAAAATTTAACTATAATTATATATTCCATAAACTATAATAAATATAATTAACAGTAATTAATAAATAATTATAGTTTTATTATATAAAATTAATTTTGATCACGTTTATACTTGGATTTCGATTAAAGCATGTACCTATAACTGACTCATAAACATTTATTGTGTGGTCAGGTATTAAAAAGATGGTCGGGACTAACTTAATGATAGAATCTACCGGGTTAAACGTACCTGCAAACTGTGTGCTTTTCAATTGGTTTTCGACAACAATATATATTTTTTCGAAACGTATCTTAATAATTCATACTTCGTGATTGTGTCCTACTTTTTTACAACTCGAGCGCTATAAATATAATATATATAATATAGCCGATCGTGTGTATGGATACTTTTTTTTATTCCTTTTAGTTATCTATTTAGTTGTTGTTTTTTTTTTTTTTCATTCGGACGATTTTAATGCATGTGTAGCTTTTTCGCAGACGCAATAATTTATACAAAGCGATTTTTTTTTTCTTTCTTTTTACTTATATGCGATCCTACGTATATAGGTATACTATTTTTCTGTTGCTAAAGGTAAAAACAATATATGCACATATAGCGTTCGATGTATATACGGGAATCGTGGCCCATGTCTCTTGGTAATATATTTATAACATTCAGTGTTACAATAATCTCTTATTCTCGTGTCGTCGTAAAAAATGAAGAACTGGCGAAAAAAAAAAATAGTCGTATATGTACTGCTGCAACTGCAGAGGTCAGAGTTTGCCGGAGAATCGTGTCTCTCGTACACATTATATGGATACGTAAAATAAAAATAAAATATATAGGTAAGTATATAGACAGTAAGATACTTACAAATAATAATAACAAAAAAAAAAAAAAGAAAAAAAAATGAGAAATAATGTAAAATAAATATAAAAAAATATCATATAGGTATATACACCACGTTGAGATAACATTAAAAAATATGCTTGGATACGTGGGTGTTTCGATTGTCTTGGCGTATTTTTTTTTATTTTTTTACGTTTAATACATAATATTATATAGGTATAGTCGGTAGGTAGTGGAACTCTCAATGTTATATTGTATAATAAATATTATACATGCGATTTTGTTTTTTCTTTTCCCTCTCGACAACTTCTCTGCGAGTAAATAAAAACGACGAGAAGTCGATATATATATATATATATATGCACAGACTGTGGCTGTGTGTCCGAGCTGTAGGCGATAATTTCACTAAACGATTATATTTATTAGTATAGTGTTATTATTTCGAATCTCAAGTCATCAAAACGGTCCGATAAGGAACCGATATAGGAGACTATGAGAATATTATGTTAGATTAGGACTCTGTGCATATTTTAAGATACAAAGTAGATAGCACTAGGGCCACCTAGTAAAAAATGAGTGCCACCTAGTGGTTGATGGATGTGCCACGTATAACTATAGAGCCCTTTCCATGGCCCCCCCAAACCCCCAGATCGCGGCCAGTTTGTTATTAATTGAACATGGAAATATATCGACTAAAATCGACTAATGCGTTTTTATCATAATAAATGACTGACTAGTATTTTTGCACGAGAAATATAAAATAAAAGGTCTATAATATATATTATAAAAAAATAATACATAAAAAAAGAAAATGGTGCTAAAGTGAAACTAGTTGTTTCTGTTACTCAAAATGAATTGAATCAAGAAGAAAGATAAACTTAAAAAAAAGTTCGAAATTGTCTTACTTTAATCTCCTAAAAATATTTGAAAATAGAACTGATACTCAATTGATGAATTACGTTGTAATAGGCAAACCATATATAACTCAAAAATAATACAGTACATAACTGGTTTACAAGATATGCAATTCCCAATAACTTTTCGTTCTTGTATTGTTTAACATTAATATATGCTTTAGATAAATTAAACATATTCTGTATTGGTGGTTAAAATTCACAATATTTTATCAACTATTGTCAAATTATCTGAAAATGAATAATTATTTAAAAAATTACAAATCAAAATATATATTTATCAATAAATATATTTTAAAATATTTCTAATAATTGGAATTATTGTGAATTTTGAACCAAGATAATTTAAACCACATAAAAAATTCATAATGACAACATCAAAATATTTTATATTATATTACATAATATAAGTAATACGGTAATACACACATCAGTCTAAAAAATTTAAAACATAAAATATATATTTGTTTTAACTCAAGAGAACGTCACACTCGGGTTTTAAGTATTTTATATAGGACATTTTTATAAAATTTTAAGAAAAATGAAAATCCAACAATTTAAAATTATGTTTAAACGTATTTTAAAAGTACTTAAATTTAAGTAAAGTTATTTTCAAAACAGTCTTATTTTTACGTTTTTCCCATTTTGGTCACCTTGATAAATTCGCAGAAAGATGAAACAATAAATAAATGATAATAAATTATAGCTAATAACATTATCTACACTATTTGACTTAAGAATAAGTTACGCACATGACTATGAAGGGGTTATAAATATAAATTAATATCAGAAAAAGTTTTGTGTTTTGAATTTTTAAATTAAATATTTAGCTTACCTTCACTGCATTTGTTTTATAAATAATACCTATTACCATTTTAAATTATTTTAGTACATTGAAATCGATTCTAGCGGAACTTGAATAAATACATTTTTAGGCAAGTCGTAAACTAAAAAGGAACAGGAGGTAGACACTTGGCCTAATTTTACTTATAATGCCACCCAGTACAAATTCCTTAAAATATGCTCTGGATAAGGTTATGAGTTTTATCGATCTTCAGCTATATACACACACATATATAAATACACTTATTTAAAATTTGAAAAATGTAAAATTCACTTCTCAGGTCTTCAGACTTCGACGACATTTTTTGCTCTTACGATTCTCAGGAGAATTAATATAAGGAGTTGTATATGCATGTTAACGAATTAACAGATTATAGTTACTGTTAAAGTTATTGTTACCTACATTAAAGATTATAATTTTTCTGTTCTCCAAAATTTGTTATAATCTGTAATCGAAATAGAAACCTAATCGAAAATAAAAAGACTGTGGAAATTGTCTATATATTATTATATTCAAAAATAATTTATTCTACTAAATCGGGCTTAGTATGATAATCTCATGTTTCGGAAATTATTTAGGAAAGCATTTTTAAGGTTTGGCGATCATATATATTTTTCACAATGTAAAAACAAGTCAACGAAGAACTGTTGAAACAAGTTCTTAAAGTTATTTAATAGTTAAAATATCTAATAAATCGTTACAGTATAATATTCTAAAGTGAATCTCATTTAGTATTTTTGAATTTTTGAATTTACTAATTTAAAAAATTATATTGAATAGTTTTGAAAGGTTAATATTTTTTTTTAAAACCATAACAATATTTTTCTCATTAGTAAATAATAAGAATAAAAAAAAAAAATGATGAACCTAGGTTCTTTATTCAAAACTATTAACTTCTGACCATTTTATAATCATTTTTTAAGACAAAATTTAAATACCTATTGATATATTATAACTTTTTCATATCAAAATAAAATATAATAATATATTGATTATTGTTAAATTAATATTATAAATGTATGTAGTTTTTTTATTGTAAGCTTTGAATATGATAAGCACGAAGAGGAATATATAAAGTACATTTACTACTGAGAGCTAGAACTCGAAAATGTTATAGTTTTCATTAATTCTATAGATCATGTGTACTTATATATTTTTTTTAAAAATAAATCCAAAATTATGTTCATCATACCGTACCTAATTGACATCGAGGACCTTGATAAAAAAAAACTAATTCCAACAGTGTATCACGAAATAATTATATATCTAATACGTGATAATATCATTGTAAAATAATTAGTAATATATTTTAATAAGCTTATTGCGAGTTCAACAATGTAAAATATAAAATACCAACATGTCAAAAATATCAAAAAATATTTTATACGTATGTAAGTCGTACGTATGTATAATTTTCTCATTCAGTGCATCATGATAACAAACCCGAAGAGGACGTTTTGTATGAAATATGAGTTCCTACTCTATTTCCACGGAACGAGTAAAATATATTGTTAAGTTGAGAGATATGTTAACATTATAGAGAAATATTGAAATCAAAATGAGATATAATCATACCTATTTATTGTCATGGCTACCAAGGGATATTTTGTAAATTTAATAAAATATATTTTTTTAAATGAATTATCCAAAGAGCTATTTTCAAAAATTTGAGCCAAGGCTGAATAAAGTTTCACAAAAATAAATCAATAGAACAAAAGCTAGTCTAAATAACTGGAAGGCATCTGGTTCAGACCACTCACCATCAGAACTAATCAAATACGGGGGCAAGAAACTACATTGTGTCATATTTAAACTATGCAAGAAGACTTGGAACGGATGTCAGCAAGTTGGATTGAAGCAATAATTATACCATTATAAAAAAAGGAGATAAAAACTTTTCAGGTATAACAATAGGAGAGCGGAAACGTCAGGTACTTGTTTTTACAGACGATTTAAACATTTTGAGTAGTTCGTTAAATGACACCAAAACACCAGGGCAAGTCTTAGAACTGGCATCAGTTAGAAGCTTTATAAGTGCGGTTAACCAATTCAATGATTTGGTCATGTGATGCGTAGGAATAAATAGGAGATAGTTAGATCAGTACTAGAATGAAAACCTACGGGGAAGAGACCTCACGGACAGCTTAGAAAGAGATGGTTAGATAAAGTCAAAGAAGATTTCATAAAAATAGCAGCGGAAGAGTGGAAGACGCTAGTTTAGAACAGAGAAAAGTGGAGGGAGATCATGATGGCGACAAAAGCTCTTAGAGAGTACTAAATGCCAGAAAAATAAAAAAAATAAATAAATTATTAGTTTTTGAACGGATTTAACTTTAACTTTATAACTTAACTTTAATAATGTTATAACTTTCATAGTTTACCTACCATATATTATTATCAATTGTTATAATATTTTTCTTGGAGATCCTATGAATATAGATTTTCAACTAACTACACTCTATCAGTAAATCAATAGATTGAAACGATTTAGAGACAATCAAAATTGTGTATGGTTGTGTATAGTTGCTGTCGTTAAATATTTCTCTGTGAAAAAAAACTGTTTTTCGAAATTTTACTTAATTTTCTCTATATCTAAAAATATGTATATATAACGGTATATATGTATACATAGATATATAATATATATTATATAATAAGACTATAATATATAATAATATATAATATTTATAGCCTTAATAAATTTATTTGTTATTTTAAAATGTATAACCAATTTTCCGTAAAAATCGGTAGTTTTCTTTTATGCTTTAAGAAACTACTAGGTAGAAATATAAAACTGCTTATATAAAGTATGTACCAACTAGAACGAATTTGTTATTAAAAAGATAAGTTTACCCGAAAACTCTTATTCCACTTTTTACACATCTAAAAGTTTATACATAGATTAAAATTAAAATAAAATGTAGTTTTGAAATCTCTGAATTAGGTGATTTTGTTATAAATCGAGTATGTTTTGAATCGATGCTGTAATTATGGATTATAATCCAACCAAAATTAATAATTAAATCTTAATATTTTTAATTAAGTACCTATCTAGATACATTTTTTTTAAAATTACTTATAAAAGTATCAGACGAATTTTTATTAATATTATATTAAGTGATTTCTCAGATATAATTTTTTTTCTAAATCCGAAATTAACCGCGTTACAACTGTTTCAAACTTAACAATATTGATTATTTCAAAGTTTAAAACGACTGTAACACCGTTAATTTTGGATTTAAAATAATGATTTTTATGACAAAATGACCGAATTTTTTTATATCTAAAGCTGTGATCAAAAATTGACTCGCATAAATTTTCTTCGACAAAAAATATTTAACGACAAAAAATATTTTTTACATTTTAAATTTGAGACAATTATAAATAAGACAATTTGTAATAACAGACACGGATAGAAAAGTTAATTTTTAGTCGTTTTGTCATATAAACCATACGGGCCTTAACCCAAAAATTTACGGTGTATATTCGTTTTAAATTTTAAAATTATCGATATTTTCAATTTTCAAATTGAAGTTGTAACTCGCTAAATTTTGGGTATAAAAAAAAAATTGATATATGTGAAAAATGATTACAAAAAATTAAGCTACCAATTAGAATCTTGTTTCAGAAATATAGTTGGCCATTTAAAAAAATGCAAGTTGTCTAGCGCATGCAGATTCTAAAAAGGGTAGAACATTTAAAAAAATCATACAAAACATGTACTACAATATTTCCTAGCTCTTACTAGCTGAAAACCTAAGTTCAATCCGAGGTCATTGGATAGAAATATTTAGCGTTATCTAAAAAGAAAATGATCACTACACTACGTATATATAATAATGTAATATAATATTGGTAATTTGTTCCGGATCTCCAAAAACGGTTAATTCATTTAGAGGAATTAATATTATTACCAGGATTTCCCGTGACGGGTTACTGTGTGCATATAACATAATATGAATATTGAACACTCGTTTAATTTTAATATTACGAAATAATTGTTAAATTTTCATTATTTCGTTTTCTACGTGGCGCTCCGGGACGTCCTACTCGGTATATACGCTTCTGTAGGTATATAATACGAACAGGGCCTATGCAGGTTCAATATAGATAAACGTGTGTCGATAATAGCTTGTTTTATAGAGCAGATGATCGAAAAACCAAAAAAAAAAAAAAACCACTTTTTTCGTGTAATTTAATAACCTGTCTTTTAAATACGCGTCGTAAATAGGAGGTACCAACTACTCGGCGTAATTAATTACCTACCGTATAATATAAATAATAATATATTGATGTGGTATGGAAAATTTCGATTGTTATCAGAGAATAGGACGTACAGAGGTATAGCTGGAAATGTAATATACTATATATACACTAAACAGCGGGCCCCTCCCCGAGGACGGAAAAAAAAAAAAAAAAAACAATAAAACAAAAAGACTTCTAAACGGTAATTAGACACGCGGTATACCTAACCGGAAGAACGCGCGTGGGCGTTTTACTTTTATATTATATTATTAGTCATCCTCGCCATACCTATTTATATATATATATATATATATATGTATATATTTAGCTACTTCTACGATAGTATAATGCACCTACTACGATGTTTTCAACGTTATATGAATATTGTACATTTATCTCTTGGCTATTTGAATGAGAATATTAGGTTTAAATATTTCATTTTTTTTTTTTTTTAATAAAAATCGATTGTTTTTACTTGTAACGTTTTCAAGATGCCAGTTTTAATCTGAAAACCAATTAGATTCGTAGCCGTTAATTTATTATATCGCAGCAATACTCAGTGGGGGTCCTTATCTGTTTGCTCGCGCTATGAAAATTCCTTAATTTAATCGCACTATACACATATGGAGTAATTTAGACCGAGTCGCATAATTTTTTTTTTTTTTTTTATTTTAATTTTGGACATAAATAATGTGTTCTATTTCTATGATATTTTTTTCATTAGATTCTGAGCGATGGGAGAAATGTATTAGCATTACATAGATGTTTTTTTTACATTCATATTATAAATCTTTAGGTGAAATTTAATCGTTATTTTTCGATTTTCCTAATCATTTTTTTACATAGTGGTTTTGAACACATAACATGTAGAAATACGATTTTGACAAAATCTACTATATTCTTATTTCTTCATAATTATTATCGGTCAATAAAGATCCTACCCTTTGTTTATTTAAATATACTATAATATCTACTTGAGAATTTTTTTTTTTCCCCACAAATTTCCATCAAGAATAATTGTTCTGCACGTTGCATGCTAAAAAGACACATTTCCGACAACTGATAAGATATAAAAGTAAAATTCAAAATTAAATAGGTTTAAACTAATATTTAAAAAAAAAAACATTTTTATTTTCCACAAAATATAATAAATATATTTGTCCAAATTAAAAAAAAAAACACTATTTATATTTTAATAACAAAACATTTTTGAAAGTTTTTGTGTAATTTTAAACTATTAACACCAGGAGCTGCCCCTAAGTGGTCGTATAGTACCTGATTCAGTTGTCTTTATCAGACATGCTTACAGCTCTGGAGAATCAGGTTTTGTATTTATGATTTTGTCAGAGATGGGTTAATTTTGGATGCGATAAAGAAATTGACGGTTTTACATCCTCTCATTTCCCAAACTCTAACATGCTCAGATTTCGCACCTTCACATATTAGGGAAGTTGAAGATAGTTCTTGATAGTTACGACAAGTATAGCTACGAAATTATGGGATGGATTTGGTGGGAATTATGGTCGGTTTGCACCAAAGACCGGATGCCACACCACGGGGAAAAATTTCGTTGGCTACACCTGATTTTACGTGGCTACACCACTTGACCGCATTTTGCAAAATTTTGGATACGACGACCTGTGCTAATGATTAATAAACATAGCGATTAATCTACGACACGAAGAAATGATCATTTTCAATTTGAAACGACGTAAAAACGTATTCGGTGAAATATTTACATATACCTATTAATCGAAGGTAGAAGGTTATATTGGAAGAGGAAGGCCAAGGATGGAATACATGAAACAAATCATGATCGACACGGGGAAGGATAGCTACAAAGAACTAAAGGAATTAAGTTACAATAGGGAAGCATAGAGAACTGCAGCAAACCAGTCAAATGACTGAAGACGCAAAGAAGACCTATTAATCGAGGTATTGTTTTCAACCGCGTTTTATAACAATATTGAAGAACTTTGCTGGGACAATACGGTTTTCAAAAGGTCCGATAACCGGCAGCAGTGGCGTATTTTCAAATTTTTTGTGGAGGGGGTCTAAATATTAAGTACCTATAAATTTATAATATAAAAAAAACACATACGAGTTATGATGTAATAATTATATTATGTATATTTCACTACTATTATGATTTATTAATACAAATTAATAGTTTCTTATAATAAAAAAGGTAAACGTCTTTTTTTTCTCGCCAGTTCTTCAATAACTTCTTCCGGTTTTATTGAGTAGTTTTTATTTATTGATAACATCGCTAAACCGTTCAATCTTCCCTATAAACAAAGTGTTTAATTGTAATTTGTAAATAACAAGAATATTTTTTAAGTTTATAATAATTTACCTCTGACATGGAATTCCTTAGATACGTTTTTATTCTTTTTAAATTTGAAAATGTTCTTTCATTTGTTGCAGAGGAAACAGGAAGCGTGACTAAGATTTGAAGAAGTTTAAATATGTTAGGATAAATTGACTGGTTACACATAGCCATAGCCTCTAGAGCATTATTTGGTTTCTCTGTTGTTTGCGTGAGTTTTCTCTGCCATAATTTGTATTCTGCTTCAATAATTTGATTTTGAGATCCATACTTTTTTTTAAATCTTCCATATATTTATTTGAAAGAATTAGAATATCTTCGATGGGACCATTTTCCCTAAATAGAGAATCGAAACCTGATAAAATCGATGGATGAACATTGAACTTTTCAATAGGTTATACATTGCCGGTCCGGCAGTAAATTTTTGGAGAAACGGCCCGTTCAAAGTCTGGGCGGGGGGGACTCGTGTTCGATTGTTCTTCGACATCAGAATATTCGTGCACAAATCGTAAATATTATATAACTATATATTATCGTAATGGAGGACGCGTCCTTGGTGCTAAAATATATACGATAATAATAATAATAATAATGTACAATATTATGTTATGCGCGTGCATTTCAACTGGCGTATTATTATAAGGATTGATTAATTTGTGACGACGTCTCGCGCGCAGGGGCGTAGTCTGATTTCGGTCACAATTAAATTGAATTAATTCCGAACAATTATTATCTCGTTGTTGTAACATATTATATTATTATATACGTCGTATATACACGTTTTTTATTTAGTTTTTTATTACACCCAATGCATACACCGTTTGGCAGTTATATACACATGGTGAGAGTGGGGGGGGGGGCGTACACACTTGCATATATATACATATACATATATATATACTTGCATATCGTTCGTACACATCTACACACTGACACACACACACACACACGCATAGGTACCAGTGTATATACACGCCGTATACTCATTGATTAAACATGAGTGTGTTTAGCCACCGGTGATTATATTAAAAGGATACATCCGGTTACAAGACATTTATACGCCACCGCCGCCTCGCCCCCGCCAGTCTCCGCGCTGCTTCGTATTTTGCGTTTAAGCATAATAATAATAATAATAATAATATAATAGATACTATATTACTACTACATATTATATTATATGGTACGATACGTATATTTTACGCTCAAGTTCGTCACGGGTTCAATTTTTTAATATTTATTTATTTAAAAATTCGTGGGCATAGTACGCAGTTTTTTTTTCAAGATAGGTTCCAAAAAGAAAAAAAAAAAAATAGGTTTTCAATGATCGTGTTTTGTTAACCCCGTGTATTTATTATCATATTTATTCATCACGTTCCGATATTATATACCTCTATTATGTTTTATTGTATTTATGATGATTTTTTTTTTTTGTATTTTAAACAATTATTATTATAAATTGTATAAATATTGACTTTTTTTTTTTTTTTACTTATAATTTAATTTTTCGGTTAGCGCAAAATCTAATGTTTAGAAAACGTACGAATGAATGTAAACTCTTAGGGAACTATCTTCACTTGTTTCTAAAATCATGATCAAATATTGTTGTTATTGCCTAGCTACTAAAATATTATTTCTGTATTGTTCATGTGTTTATAAACTGTGTAGATACAGAAATTATATAATATATAAAGGAATATATATAAAAAAAAAAGAAAATAGAAAATATTTTACGTAAATCTTAACATTGAACATCTCAGAAAAGATATTATGCGCTATCTACTGACTAGAAGTTATATAGGAGGTAAAATTGGTAAAATATGCATGCAAATATACACAAAAAAAAAAAAAAAACGAAAATATGCCAACAAATACGTATAAAACACTGTACAACAACTATATACATTCTGATAGATGATAAATTATTATTATTTATTAATTATTACACTAATAAATAACTTTACTTGGATTAAACTAAGTTCTATTTTTGACGGTCGTGAAAGGAAAAATAATCGCGTTATAACCAGATAAGATAAAAATTATTAGTGTCTTGATAAGTTTGTATAAGTTTGTTTAAGTATGTTTGAAGTTTAAACTCTGTATTATTGAAACTACAGGTTTTGTGTTCAATTATTGTTATTATCTTATACTAAAAATGCATTTATATGCACGAAAAATCTTTAATATGCTATTCTTGAAAAAAGCACCAAAATATGGAAAAATATGCAAAAAATAAACTACAAATATGAACTCACTAGGTTATAGAACACATTTTTAACCCACCTAACTATAAATAGAAGACATGGTCAAAAATATGCAATTTCTATAACTTCTCATCCCTAGTAATGACCATATACACCTTATTACGTCATTTTTTTGTAGGTATACGCAATATATGAAAACCAAAAAGAGAGTACACAAATACCTAACCTATCAATACACCATTGCCAATACGTAGTTACTATATGTAAGTTTTGCGAACAGGTCAACGATGTCAACGTGGGAAATATTGTCGTATCCTTTCCTTATTGTATTAACAAAATATAGTCGAGAAACCCGAAAAAACGCATACATTTCCGGCCATTGGTGTCAACAACCCACTTAAATTGAACTGATTACAATATCGCGTTGCATAATACACACAATATGGAACCCATATTTGTCGTCTTGTCACGAAAAATGCATCGTTGTCAGTGTTAATAATTATAATTACATAAAAGTATATTGTTCGAGGTAAAGATTTAGATAACGACACTAAACTTCGATAGAGATAACGAGGATTTGATAGAGAAATTCTGAGCAGAATTCATGGTCCTAAATTTAATAACAAATAACAGAAATGGAAAGTAAGATCTAACTTTCGACCGAAAGAACTTTATTAAAGAGTAAAAGACACAGTACAGTTTGTTGGAGAACAGAGAATAAAATATGCAGGCCATGTATGGAGGGTGGACGATAGCTCTGAAAAGATGGATAGACAGTGTCAAGGAGTGGTTAAATGAGGAAATCCAGATTGATGGAATAGATAGGAATAAATTTTATGTGATAGGAATATATGGACTGAAATAGTTTTAACTATAAAATACCTTAATGGACCACGAGTTCAAAGAAAATAATAGATATAAATAAAGGCAACTGAACCGAATTATATCAATATAAAGATAATTAAAGTTTCATTTAGATAAATGTCGTATAAATTCAATTTTATTTTTAAATTATGTCTCTCACAATAATTAATGGAATATATCAAACAAACATATTATATTTGATTAACCTTTTAATAATATATTTTTAAAAAAGATGACAAATAGACGTGGAAGCAATTTTCTCATTAGATATAATATTACATTTGAAAGGTAGCAATGATTTACTATATAACGATTTCAACGGAGATAAAAAAAAAAAAAAAAAAAAATAGAGAAGAGTGGTCTACAGTAAGACAAAATTGTTTTGAACATGTCTCATTTAAGTTAGAAAAACGGTAGAATATTGGAAACTATACCAAATATAACAGAAATATTATATAATATAATATTCTAGCATATTAAATGTTTTTAATAATCATTGTAGATCCTTTAATAAATGTTTTTATAAAAAATACAATAAGACCTGTATTACATTTCATATAAAATCAAAAATAACTATTAAATGTACCTTGCATGGTCTATTTTATAAAATTCCATTTTGTTGTTTTTCTTTAAAAAAAAACAGTCCATTAAAATTGTTTTAATTAGACAATTGTTTTATTAATATAATTTATATAAAATAATACTATTATTGTATCTCAATATAGATCAAAATGTTTATCTCGTTTATCCTTATTTAACTTTATAATATTTCAATGTTTAATACACATGCCTACCCTAAATAATTATAGATTTAATAACCTATTAGATAATATTGATAATTTGCTGTATTAGAATTTATCAATGTTATTAAAGTAACAAGAAAATAAAATCAAGTAAATCATATTTTAAAATCGGTATGAAAAACTTCAAGGTATCAAAAATGCATGTTATTCATTATTTGAGTATTTTTCATCTAAAATTGATAAAAACACAACTATTAGATGGAGGTAACCGTTTTTAATACTATCTTTAAATATCAACCATTAAATCATATCTATGGTCAAGATATTTAATTTTTCTTATTGTAGAAAATGTCTCAAAGTAGTTTAAATAACAATAAGTAAGCTAAATACAAACAAATTAAAAATATACTAAAAATAATATAATATACCTAATATAATGTAATGATAAAAATGGACCATAATTTATTAAAGAAACAGAGCATTTTATGGAAAAGATGGCCATGACCTTAGAAAGTAATATGAGGTGGTACGAGAAATAGATAATAAGACCGGGTGGAGTAGAATAGTGGAGACGTATAGAGGAGAGTAAATCAGGACCATCAAAGGGTATATGCAAGATAATCAATGTTAATTTAGAATCTTGATAATTTATGTAGATTAATATATCTACATCATTACCAACACTGATAATTTTATGAAAATATAAGCATGGAAAAGTGGAAAAATATCGAATAAATTAATAGCTTGTCAAAAAATCATAAAAGACTATAGAGGAACTGGTCATTATATTATTTAAAAATATAGGTACTGGTTACAGAAAAACCGGAAATGTTGGTAATAAATTATCAGGCAATAGACATGGTAAGATACATACTCTAAAATTAGTGATAAAAATAGGCAATAGTTGTACTTATCATTATTAATATCGAATATATAATATAGGTAGGTACCTATAATTAATAAAATAATATAATATATATTTGTATCTATATAAGACATGTACACTAGGGGATGCCACCTTTTTTTTTAAATATCTGAATTCCTCTGTTTTTGTTTTATTTAGTCTAAAACCAAACTCTATTAAGTTTCAGGCCTAACAAATAATGTTAACACGTGAGGATTAAGTCCAAAGTATGAATTTTTACATAGTATTATAATAAAAATACGTTTTTTTTGACAAATATTTCTTAAAATGTTAGTGATATTGAAAACGTGAATGAATGAAATTGAAAAAGTGAAAAAATGTAGAATTATTTCAAAGTGTAGAAACTAAGGAAAGAAGTTTCATTAAAGCCTTGAATATTAGAAGAGATAAACTAATGGTTACACATTATGATACAAAAATCTACTAGGAAGAGTAATAGAAGGATTCATAGAAAGGAAGAATAGTCAAGGAAGGCTACCCCTCTAATACATGAGCCAAGTAGTTAGAGGTATAGTATGTGCAACATATTACAAATTAAAAAGAAAAGCAGAAAAACGCGAAGAATGGAAGAATGCCACCAACCAGCCCCTGAGCTGTTAACAAAAAGAAGAAAAAAAAGATATTGATATTAAATAAAACATTTTTTGCATATAACTATGTCTATAAAAAAGATTCTTTACATATTTTGTCCGTGTATCTTAATTACAAAACTATATGCTAAAACTTAAAAATTCTTGGATTTTTCAAAATTTAAAAATAATTTATAACATTGTACACTGTATGTGGACTGTACACATAATAATAATGTAGTAATGGATAAGCCATACCCGTGTATATTACTAAAAATTGATAGTGGCCTGAAATGGGGAAGAGAGGTAGACTGCTTTCACATAGCGCTCTTATTCTAACAAAGGGTCTTATCATAAATATATAGGTACCTACATCACAAATTAGGTATACAAAATACTGAGTCCCGTACAAATCCCTTTTAACCTCAACATTTCAAACTGTACATTCCCGTGTGATAAACTCCCATGGCCTATCCATTATTTTATTGTCTATTACATATAGGAACACTTCACATATTTAGTATACATTTAATGTTGTATAATTATTATTATAACATACCTATATCGTGTGGGTATTATCTCAAAAATGAAATTACTTTTTAGAATTACATTAAACTAGCTGGTTTTGGCCAATACGGACATATTATTTTCTCGGTCAATAATGTCGATATCCCTGCAATATTATAGCCATTGACCGGATCACATACATTATATCGTTGTATGCATTACGTACATACATAATAGTCGAATAATCGTCCCTCTTTACACGATATTATTGTGCGCATACACGTACAGAAAGTCCCCGAAAAGATTTCCTCCCAAACCTTCCATATATATATATAGGTATGCATTTTTGTTATTTTTTCCGTTTGGTCCATCGACGAATTTTAATACCATTCGATGTTACAGGGTATGTGTATATAATGTATAGTATGTGATATATTAAAAAATAACCATGACGATGTAATATTGGTATAATATCATGTATACGATTACACCGATGGAGGATATTAGAATATTCAATTTTTTAGTTGACCCTTTGACGGGGTGTACAGTACCTTCGAATTTTTCTCTGACGATGAGTGTAATATACTGTAAACTTCTACGAAATTTATTCGTACCCATTCAAGAATTTTTCGATTATCGTATGACTTTAAACTTAAAAAAAAAAAAACCCAATAATAACATCTTTTTGAGTCTTTACCATCGTATCCATGAGTAATCCATATAGACAATTATCTAATCGAACCGTACTAACCATGTATTGAACATGTATTAATATCGTAAATATCATAGGTGCCTTTTTTTTTTTTTTTTTTATATATAAAATTTTAGTGAGAAAGAGGGTGAACAAACTTAAATTTATTATAACATTTTTGTATTTACTACTCGTTTCGACAATAATCCATTGTCTGGCCATTCTCTAGGAAGTATCCCTCCACTGATCTTCCCAATAGGCACCAATAACCAATATACGTTTCTAAGTATATATACCTATACGAGTATAATATATTATGCTATAACTTTTATTCTTCAATATTATCATTATTTTTTTTTTAAATGTCGAGGTTTCGGGGTCGTATAAACTTGGTTTTTATTTAATTCTTCTCCGTCCATTACCTCGTGAATATTCCACCATTTCGTCTAGTTTTAAGGTCAGACTGCACTCGAAAAAATGAACTAAGTAAATATTACATGGAATATATCGAGTTAAAATATAAACAATTATTAAATCGTTCGAGAACTGCAATTCTATTCTTAAGATTCAATGTACATTGTTTTCTTGAACGTCGTTCGTACGTATAAAGTCATAGGATAATGTTTTTAACCATATATAAACTTGACATTGTATTTTGAAAAAACAGAATAAATATAAAACGTTATTATTATTAAAATAACTTAAATATATATATTATGTTCTAAAGAGTTCAGGATATTTACTAAATTTGAAATTTTACGCGATAATGATAATTTATTATGAACACAAAAAAAAATATATATGGTATATAATTTTATTATCCTATAATATTATTATATAGGTATTCTAATTTTAACACATTTTCTATGATTTAGTTAATATTTTCAATAATACATAAATGTAAAAATAATAATCAAAACGTCTTATAAGAATGACGGCCAATATTGAAATTCGTTATTTACCTTTTTTCTAAAGAAATAGGAATTATTTTACTTCAGATTTAATTATTTCATTTTCATTTAATACTTAAGCATAAAAACGTGATAGTAATTTTTTTAATAATTATCCATTTTAAACATTATTTTTATCTTGAAATCAATCTCTATTTTTTTAACGCTATACATTTTTATGTTATAACATAAACCTTTTTACTTCATTTAATAGGTAATATATTTAACGTATCTATCTTAAAAGTTTCGTTTGTTAGTATACAAAATATAAAATATTGTTGTTTTTTGGAGTCTGTACGTTTATATTATTAAGTGGAGAAATCTTATGTACATACGACTTCAAACTATAGATTGTCCAATACAGACAATATTCAATCTATTTTTTGTTTTTACAATATTAATTATTATTCTAAAATATAGAAGTATTATAAGCACTAAGCTGACTATATTTTATATTATATATTATATTTTTGTATTATGTTTTTACACATACACAACAAATTTTTGAAATATTATTTAAGAATATTTTTTGAAAAATATTTTGAAAAACTGTACAATAAAAGTATATAAATACTTACTTATATACATATTTAAATAATTAATAAAATTATATGGAGAATAATTAAGTAGGAACGATTTTTTTATTAGTGGGTGTGGATACATTAATATTTGTCTGTCGTTTCGTTTACATAATAATATAAAGGTAGTCCATTGGCCCCCCTATCATTAAATTTTATATTCTAAACCTATAATTATAAAAAAAAAAAACTCTAATATTATAAGTAACACATAAAGTGAACAATAAGTACTTGTACATAATCATATAAAATCAAAATCGTTGTTATGAGAAACAATATAACAATATCTACGCATATATATGAAAAACATGACTATACACGATTAGCATGAAATTTTACTACATAAAATATTTTCAAATATATTCTACTTAGGATAAAAATAGTATTTTTAAATATTAAAATATAACTTTAAATGTCGAGTAGTAGGAACTGAAGCACTTCGCTCGTTGGGTAAGATACTGGTGGTGGAATTTGAAGTAATGATAAACAATTTATTTCAATAAAAAAATTCTGAGTGAAGATTCGGTGTATTATATAACATGAGAATTACTATTAGCATTTATATGGCTAATAAAAAATACGACGTCATATATATATATATATAGTGTTAAAGTAAATATTTGGTGTAAATTTCACGTTTCTAGCATTTTAATTCTTCAATTTATAATAATACTATATTATATTATGGTAACAGAAAACATAATATTCGTTATGCTTTTGAAAACTACTTAGAAAATAAAAAGAATGACATGTATATAAAGTACTCCTCACTTTTACACAAATTTTCTGTATACTACAAGTAATTTAATTTACTCTTGCCAAAAAAATGTATATATAGAAAAAAAAAATCATTGTAAAATCAATACATTTATAGTTACGCTCAGAATCTAAAATTTCGAAATAGACATTAAAAAACCCGTCAGCATACAAGTAGTTGAAGTTGGTCCATTATCCTTTCAGTCCTTATATAGGATATTTAAGTATAATTATTTTAGATTGGAAACAAAGATAATTAATCGCATTAAAAAAAAAATTCTCATTAAAATTTGTTATTATATAGGTATAAATATTTTAAATTGAAAACTATTTAAGAAACTAGAAACTATTGGGAAATTTGTAATACAACTTCCTATTGGAGTACCAACTAGAAAATATGTACTATAAAAAATATATCTATCCTAATACTCCTACTTGAATTTTTCAACCCTAAAAAGATATTTCCATAAAAAAATTAACATCATTGTAAAACTATATTAGGAGATCACTCAATCTGCTCAGATTCTAAAAATATTTGGTTGTTTCAAAAGATCATTTTTTTTTTTTGAAAATGAATCAAAATGAATTTTCTTTAAATTGGTCGAGTGTATAATGTATATGGTTGATTCCAATCGCTTTTCGATCATTTATTAATTTATTCACTATTCTACAAACTATTTTATTTGTCACCCTAAATGTCTTATTATGTATTTCAAAACCAAAAAAATTATTTATTAATATTCATAAAAAATTCATAAAACCATGGGAAATCTACAAGGATTAGTCAGAGGGAGAATTTGTGATGTATAAAACTTTGAAGTACCTACTCTAAATCAATGAATAAGAATTTCAAATGATTTTTGAATCATAAAAACACAAATGGCTTATTTGAATATTTAAAAAAATATTTAAATTGTTTTATATTTAAAATTTTGCCAAAATTCAAATTTCAATCGTCCTGTTTTATTCGTCTATATAGTTATATCGCAGTTAATCGATAAAATCCCTCTATAGTATAGGGAGCGAACGAAGATTAATTAATAACGATAAGTTTTTATTCTTTGTATATTTTCTGCAGAGAGCCGTAAAACGAAAGCGAGTCGATCTAATAACACTATATAAGACAATAAGTCTTATTCACACGGAATGAATATTGATGAGGGTTTAAAATTTATGCGTGTTTTTACACCCTTTTTATTTTTTTATTTTGACCGGCTGATATACAATGCCCACCCCCGCGGTATAATATGATAATGTAGGATTTATAAGGAAGTCGAGTAATTAAGGATTTTTTTTCGCCGATGTCACGTTGTTTTGTTCGGCATTCGGGAAGAAGGAGCTACGATAAATATAGGCGTGTGAATATATAAATATAGAGGGAGGAAGAGAGAGAGAGAGAGAGAGAGATACAAGGATGAAGGAAACACAAGACGAGATCGGTCTCGGGTGTGCGATGAGATTACAACACGCAGCTATATACGCGAGAAAACGACCGTTTAAAACACGTTAAGCATTCGCGATTTGCGAGGTGGAAGGGGGTAGGGAGAGCAAAGGGAGCGAGAGAAAGATAAAAAAAACTTCCGTAGGGGAAATTAAAAGGAAAAAAGGAGAATAAAACAACTTAAAAAAAAAAAAAAAATCACTATTGTTTGCACGCTGCGATATAGTCGTATTTATCCCCGGCCGCTGTTGTTTGTACGAGAAAATCGGCCGTTTCGCCTCCAAAGGTTAATCGTATCCACCGACCAGATTTCTTTTACCCTCTTTCGGAAACTAATCTATAAAAAAAAAAAAAACAAAAAAAAAACATATACAGTCACATTAATGGTCCTCTTCCTATACATGTTGTATCTGATCGCCGGAAATAAGAGCTCAAATTGTCTCGAAATCAGGGCCGTTGATTAATTGACATTTTACTAACCACGTATTATAGGTTTAATACCAATAATATAGTATATGCCAAGCGTAGTGCACGAGATGAATAATGGCTGTCAGTTAAACGCACCGTATTATATGAATATACATATACCAACGTGACGAATTTCGGAAGAAAAATTTAAGTCCTCGGGTAACATATTATAAAAATTGTCGGTCAGTAGGGAGTATAAGCACTTAGCTCGTTGGGTATACTGGTGGTAGGCATGTTAAATTTGACAATTCATTTTTTTTTTTTTTTTTGATGAAACAATTCTGAGTGAAGCTTCGGTGTGTATAACATCTCGTGCGTGAGTAGTATAATACTATGTCTAACTATAAAATTAACTCTTTTAAGACGAGATAACTGGAAATTTTAAAATTGCATTAAGTATCCCAATAATGGGGAAAAGATATCGAAAAAAATTTTACATAACATAATTTTACAATTTTAAATCTAAAATATAATTATTAGATTCACTGAAACAATTGACATAATAGGTTCTATTGGTATTTGGAAAATTAAAATTAAAATTTGGAATTTACGTTCAAGATATTATATATATGTATTCTGAAATTAATAATTATTATTGTTACTCGTATATCATGTTAAATAAATAGTACAATCTAATTTTAACAATGTTAAGATAAAATATATAAACGTTTGATCATTGTTTGTGATACAATCATGATTCTTTTTGGATAATCTTTCAAAATACTTTTATAAATGTACACATACTTAAAAATATGTTGGTTGAAAACATATACCTATTGGTTATAATAATTATCAATATATCACGTATTTTGATAATTATCCAGATTTTTTTACGGTTGATGATATTCCCATGATTTTTTAAGAATATATTTCAATTATTTGACACATAATCATACATTTTTTTTAGTTATTAATATGTACATTTATTTTTGTCTATTTTATTAATAAAATTAATTTTCTTTTCATAAAGAAATATAATGTAAACTTATAATCATATAATATAAAACTATCTGATTATCAACAGGACACGAAATATAATAATAATAATATATAGGTAAAAACTTACGTAGGTATACAGTATTTTACATGTAAGTTAGTTAGTATAAACATAGGGAAATAATATTTCAACTGTTATTACTTTTATGAGTGATAAAATTTAAGATCGACCCATAACCAAGAACTTACGATATTTCGTTTTAAAGTTTAAACCAATATGTTTCTAGGAACTGTATTTATCGTACAAGGTGTAAAACCTTTCATTCTACGCTGAAAAACCAAATATTCGAAAGAATGACAAGCTGGATTTGTAGGTAGTTAACAAATCTAACACTCAATACATCGACAATATTTAATCAAAATTATATAAATATTATAAGATCAATAAATATATTGTTAATATTATTTTGTAAAATCTATGGTAAAGTATACTAATGATAGTAACTCTTACAATAAAAAAGTGTAAAAGGTATAACAATAATTATTTTATATACTCCCGACAGTTAATTATGCATCAACGACAAAATTGACAATGAATATTAAAAATTACTAATAGGCCACTGTTATAATTAAACAATAATGTTTAATGGCTACATTAAATCACCACAAAGAATTATAATTATGCGAGATTTATACGAATGTATAGCGAAAAATTCTGCCTAGGAGACGTGTGCACCTTGCAGTTTTTTTTTTTACGAAGATACGTAAATACTATAAATACACAACATACTATTATATAGATAAATGGATAATTTTTTTTGGACATTTTTTTACCATTTTGATATTTTAGTTTATAAAAAAATAACTACTACCCACGGAATATTTCCACTTGTTGAGACAACAAGGGAATTTGAGAGACCCATACAGCGAGAAATTTTTATACGGGAATTGTTTTGATTCACCGGGGTCGATGGTGGAACCAACCAGCTTTTTAATGTCCCGCTGACCAAAATTCTAACCGATTTCAAGAAGTCCGTGGATCTTGCCCATTTGACATACCATTCGGGGTGTTTGTTTGTATTAGTTAGATTTTTAATCGCGTTATTATTTACATAAATTCGTGTAAAATTCCGTTGGGTTAAATACGAACGGGCAACAGCATAATATACTTAATAATAATAATAATAATAATAAAGAAAATACAACGACGAGAATACGGGCCCGAGAGTTGACAAATTAAAACGTTAACAAGCTCATCACGTATTAAAAAATATGATATTCCCACGATATTCGGTTTTTTTTTTTTTCCGGGCTCGTCTCGCGCGCTCCTTTCAAGTGTTCCGACCCCGTGTAGCTAGTGGGCACATCTGCAGGTAGTGAGCGGTTCGTTAAATTTCGGTGCGATTTTAATCTATATTTTTTAAATAAAACAAAAAATTAGACGCTGTGGCGCGGGCCGCGAGGTTTTCGTCATTACACTGTATAAGACTCGTATTATTTATTTGTACATTTTTGTCTCTCTCGCTCTCTCTCTCTATCTGTACAAGCCCGTATATGAGATTTTTATTGTGTACAATAACATTGGTTTATATAGACCGCTTAAAGAGAGTAGTCACAGCTATATAATAATAGAATTCACTATTAAGACAACGACGACAACAACAACAACAATTATTATTATTATTATTATTATTATATATGCCACACGATACTGTGTGAATATTAATGGCTTGATACTGGAGACGTTACGTTTCGTTATTAACTAGAACGTGACATTATAATAATAATAATGTGAAAATAAACGGAAAAATTAGGCAAATGACCCTTACATGGGTCATCGGTCCGAAGATACTATATGTGATATAAACATGCAGGAAAATAAATACTCGGCATAACTATATAGTCCCTGGAAACAAATGAATGACAATGATTGAGTACGCGGGTAGATAGGCATTTTTTGTTCTTATCGGGAAAAATGCTTCACTGTGCGATCTATTCCAAATAATGATATTGAATCTTATATTTATAAAATCTTGATTTACTAATCATAATTTTACTCAAAAGAGTATTATGTACTCAGTGTCATTTTCTATCAAATAAAGACATTTTTTTTTTATTTAAAATAATATTTCGTATTTATCGTAGTATATATATATATATATGGACATTTTTCAATCTCATTAGTCCAAAGTGCAAGATGTTTAATTTTTTTTTCTATCGCAATAATTCATTGGCTACATATTTTTTTAATCAACTAAATCACAATTTTGGGATACTAATTTTGGTCGACTATTCGACTATTGTAATACGGTCCGTTGTTTAAAAAATATCTATTTTTGATATCGTGGTTTTATCACATAGTATAATCTATATAATTATTTACTGGGACCATATTCCTGAATATTACCTATATATAATACTTATATATCAGTGAAAAAATTGTAAGATATAATTATATAAATTTACTTATTTAGTACATTTTAAATTTTATATTCGTAAGAAGTTAATTTACCAAATTGAATGAAGTGAAAATATCAACACGGGTATTTAACATAATGTTATCAATAACTATACCTACTTATCTGAATAATTTTTAAAGCAAAGCCACTACCTACTGATAAAGCCCCACCAGGAAAATCTTCTTTTCTTTATAATCCTATCTGTATTATTTAACTAGGTATTTTATGACTATAATTGTCCATATTAACAGGAGTGGGAATTTAAAATGTGATTTGTTTTAAAAACTTTCAGATTCTTAAATAAATTAGATTTATAATTTTATTTTCATTTGTTTAAGTACATATTATGGACTATTTCAGGTAGAAGGAGTTTCCGGGTAAAGAGCTCTAATAGAAAATTTACTCTTGTTAATACTAGATTTAAATATTACATTATATTTTCCCAATAGTTTTAGAAAACTATACTAAAAATAATGGAAAAATTTGATTTATTAGAAAATAATAGTACCTTTATAAATAAAAAAAAATAGTTGGGAGAGAAGGCAAAGGAGAAGAAGAAGGAGAAAATAATAGTACCTACTTCCTATACCAAATATCGTTTAAAATCGTTTTTTTAAGTGCTATGATGTATTTTTACTTGAAAATTAAAATTATAGTATTACATTAACCTGTCCTAGGATCGAAGGTATTATATGGACCATCTATAACTAAACAGTTTTTTTTAGTCTTGATGTACAAAAATAAATGTAAAGTTGTCCAGTTACAGATGGTGAAAGTTGGTTCGTCGTCCATTTGGTCTCAGACAGGATAATGTATTATTATTTTTATAAGTTCAGTTTTATTTATTTATGTATTTATTCGTATGACATAAAATTAACAATAGCACCAAATTAAATTACCTTAAGAGAACTTCAAAGACACAGTTTTAAAGGGTTCTATATAAGCAATTTTTAAGAAATTTTAATAAAAATAAATGTCCAATAATTTAAAAATATTTAAATATTATTTTAAAGTAATTAAAAAATAGTCTTGTGACAATATAATTTTTTATTATCGTGTAATCATGATAATTGATAAAAAAGATGTTTACGCATTTGTCTTTTATATCGACTTTTGAAAATATTGTAGAAAGATAAAATAAAAATAAATTAAAGCGAACAAAATTATCTATACGTAGCCAATTTTTGATACCTATGTGCTTTTTTACGCGTTTTATGAGTTGTTAAAAAATGCATTTTTTGATTTTCTTTTAAATAATCATAAATTAAAAGAAATGAATATATATACAAAAAAAATCTTTGTAGGACTCTATATTAACATGTTATTAGGCTATAATTTGTTTTTTTATTTCATATTTCTAAAACGGTTGTAAGTTGATATTTTTCAATTAGCATGCTGTTATATATAATTATGAGGGGGTTTTATATTAGCCAAATATGGTAGCCATCATTAGTTATTTGTGCTTAAAAATATACCTGTTATTATACGTATAGCCATCCTAAGTTAAACATCTATCACCTCGTTGTAGGAGCTTCCTTCCCACACTGGACCGAATAGGCCAAGGCTATTGTAGAAGTCCGAAGAATACTTGTTAAAGCTCTCCATGAGTTTCCAGCTAATTTGTTAGTTAGTCTAATTCTATTTTGAAATTTTGCTGCAAATTTGTGCAGGTGCATCTTGTTAAGTCAGCTGATAGTTTTTCTTTATTTATTCTTTCTCCGCAGAAGCTTATCAGACATTCTTGATGAATGTACCTATTGAATTTGAAAGAAATGATAAATAATTGTATTCAATAAAACGATTCTGGTCAAAGTATGGTATAATCAATTTGAATATTTTCCTAATTAAATTACCTTTGACCTTTAAATAGCCAATTACAAAAATTAATTACGATGACAATATTTTATTTATTATTTTATAATTTCCTCTGCAGTCATAAAATACTTTATACTGTATGTACCGTGTAAAAAGTAGTTTTTCTCTATATGCTTAAGAAAATTACTGGGAAAATAAAAATAACCTCTCAAAAGTACCAACTAGAATCCATATGAGGATGTATTAACCTTTAAATAATAAATTATATTAGTTTGATACTCCTAAAACTGTATTATATACGAGATGAGTAGTACATATATATTGAAAGTCGTTTCGAGAATTCCAAACTGAAAAATGCACTTTGAGCTGAGAACAATGGTTGTGTAGAACGCGTGTGTTGGAACTTTTCGGCCGCGTGCGCCACCGATTAATTCGATGGAAATTCAACGGAACGGAAGGGAATTTTTTAATGAAACATCCCTTTTTGAGGATTTCGTGGATACTGAAGACGATTATTTCGAATTCGTAGTTTTACATTTTTTTTTACATCTATATTGTGCAGTAAAGATCATAATATAATATATTCTTTGACCACTTCCATCTTTTGGCTGTAGGTAGCATGTTAATAAGTATAATGAGAATATATATTTTACTATAAAGAGGAGGAAGGATTTTAAACATTGTGCTATGTATGTTTTCTAAAAAAAAAATGCTTTTTTTTAACTAAGTTGTAAGTTCTTTTTGAATTATTAAATTATATTTTATTAATGGTTAGTAGTTGTTCAATACTGAAGATGAGAACATTGTTTTCGAAATACGTATTTGTTAAATAAAAACAAATTATTTTGTAGAAACTGGGTATGTATTTATATATATATATGGAAAAATTGAGTTTCAAAAATTGAAAAATAGTGGGAAAAAAGGTCATATTTTGAGGAAACATATGGTATATATATTTTATATAATAACCACTCATGACCTTTGGGAGGAGGAGAATTTTTTTCGTTCTCCCACCCCCTGAATATATCATTCTCTTCTGAATCCCTGAATGGTAATGAGTATATTTTTATACTATTATATATTTATATTATTCAATTGATGATTTTTAAGTTCTCGTTTATATTTAGTTGTCTCACATTGTCTTAAAACTATTGAACTTTTAATGTATTTAGATGGCCAAAAAGGTTCTTTGTTTACGTTTCGATAAATGTTTTTGTAATATTTTTTTTTTTTTAATGAAAATGTGAGACATTTCCCCATAACATTTTTTAATTTAATTTTGACCATATTTATAACAAAACGTCTGCGTTTTATCTATTTAAAGTTTATCATCATTAATTTGTATAATATTGTACGTATAAGTACTATTATCTGTGTCCAAATTAAAAATTCCAATGAAACCATTAGAAATAATTAAAATAAAATAATGGTTTTCGGACAATGTAACGATTAATACTTTTTGTGTCCAGACATCTTGAAACATGCTATAAACAGACATTATTAATATACAATTTACATAGTATATATTATTAAGTAAATATAATATGCCTATTTTATTCTTTTATTTGATTTATTTATTTGAATCTTTTTATCTTGTTCCAAGTGTTTCAATTCGAAAAAATTATAAGCTACTAATGTGAATACTTGTGGACGAAGAACTTGCTTACTTGTTTGTATACGGTTAGATGGAGTGAACATTTAATCTCTGGCATTAGTACTACGAAGTGCAAGTAATGTGCATTGTTGTGAATTAGAGTCTTATAGTTAAGTTTTCAATCCATTCAGCATTGCATCAATGAATTATTTTCGCTATACCTCCAATATTAATCTTCTTAACAATAATATGTTTCAGTGTTCGGTTCTCCCCATAACTACAAAGAGGTGTTTTGGAAATCACACATTTGTGTAATTTACTTTACTCGGTACTTATCCTATTAAGTGTAGTCTATTACGGATGGGGGAGGTTGTAACACGGTATAGATTTTTTATCGGATTGGCAACATACTATATTTCTACGTTTTTTACGCCCGACTTCGATCGTTGTTTCTTCCATTTATCTAGGAGCTTAAATTTAGTATTTTATTAGAACAAATCAATAAATCGTTGTGGATATGAGAATATTTGAGTGTCGTTTCTATGTAAAATTTGTGGTTACAAGAGATTATCAACTTATTATCATTATTATTTATATATATTATATGTGTATACATTATTACAGTACCTATACGACTTCACTATTATTTAGTATTTATATAGGTACACATTTTTAGATTTATTAATTTGATTCATTTTTGTGATATATTTCTATAATAGGCATGTTTCCCAATATTAACATTTAAGGCAATCGATGAGTTAAAATCTTCAGCATATCTCCGGTAAATTACAATGTTCACACATAATAATATTATCATGCTCATACACATATTTTATTAGTTATGACTGCAGTACACACATGCACCGTATATGCACACGGTGAACATGCATGCATTAAATAATGTTTTTTTATTATTATTATTTATTTTTTTTTTTTTTGTAACCGCGTGCACCTATGTATTATAATATTATACTAACTACTACAACTATACGAATTGAAATAATAGTAAAAAAAAAAACCAAACGAAAATATAGTAGTGTTTAACAATAAGCGTTTAAACGTTTTAATGTGTATCCAAGAGTGACGGGGCTGGGTCTGGGGTGTGCCGTATAAATTACACATACGGTAAAAAAAAAAGAAAAAATAAATTATAAAAACCTAATAATAAAAAAAAAAAAAAAATGTAAAAACTAGAATTACAAACAAAGGAACAGCCGCCAATTAAACAAGGGGGCTTGGGTTCCGGTTCTGTCGTCGGCGGGCCGTGGTGACAAGTAACAAACACACACACACACACACACACACGTGTATGTGTGCGTGTGCGTGTGTATTTACGTATTTAAGTATGATTTTATGTATGTACATTGTATGTGTTTGTGTATGTTTATGTATGTTTTATGTACACAACACGCGAGTATAATACGTATAGGAAGAGTGAAAAAAGAGTTCGAACGCGGCGGTGGGGCGATGAGAGACGGACGAGAAGGGGACAAAATGAGAGATAAACATCGTCGCCCGTTCGGCGGGTTGGTACATACTGTCATCACACGGTGGAAAAATAAAAATGATTTTCATCCGCCCACGCGTATTGTGTACACAGGTAGAAGATAATATATGGTCGTATATGGTATACTTGGCTATTATAATATATTGCTACTACCGCTATACTACCAGTTGGTTACCATAATATACCTGTGTGCAGGTATATGACTAAAAATGTGCGCAAAAGTACTGCTGCTGCTGCTGCTGCAGTGTAGAGCTTACAACGATGTCCATTGTGTCCGGGGTGTTGAACCTGGCCGGAAACTCCGCGAGCCCGCCAACGACAGATATGTGATGTCGTTAAACGGTCACGAACAAATACATCTTCGAACGTACTTGTGTACGACAATGTAATGCACTTACTAGTTTGCCGAGAATCGAGATTTTTACACCAGTGTTTTTTATATCAAGATTTCGCGTTACGGGTACAAACGTGTGGGAGGGGGCGTGGGTCCTGCAACTCCATCGGTTTTTGAAATTGTAATTTGTGTTTATTGTAAGTACATGGAGTATTAGATTGGTTTTAATATATCCCTTATGAGGCGTAATTTGAGACGACCAGAGTGTGCGATGGGCATATTTCATCTAATTACATACTTAACATACCTATATTATATATAATATATAAGTATGTGTATGTAAATTATAACCATATAATATAGGTACCTATTATATATTGCATTCTAAATAAAATATTGTGATTTTTAATTTATTACAGTTTTCAGATGTAATTAGTTATGATTTAGTTGTGGAATTTGTAAGTTTAATAAAAAATTACCTAACTTTTTATAAACTTTGCAATGGTTATAATAAAATATTGAATTTATAATATACCTACCTACTAAAACGTAGGTATTTGATGCTTATTGAATCCAGTTGGTATTATAGATGTGTTTCCTAAGAAGGGCGAAAAACAATTACGAAACTTCTAATAAAATTCATTATATAATTCAGATATAATATATGTAATTAGATCCGTTATTTGTAAAAATTATCAAATAGATAATTATAATTTATAACAAAAATAATTTTATATTTGTCATCGAGTTTTAAAATCGAATTTATTATTTTATTATTTTGATTTTTTTTTTTCTTAAATTTATATATATAATTTGTAATTCTAAAGTAATTCAGTTACGTAATATATGTAATTTGTAATTATATGCGTACACTTGATGTGATTTTAATTGGATACGTACCTATATATTTTATATAATATGTATTTAAATATATTTGTTGTAATTTATAATTTATAATGAAATTTTTCGAATACTAATGGATTGATAATAATTTTTCCATTTAGATGATTGTGAAAAATGTTTATAGACATAATAACACTTTTTATGGGGCACAGCAGAATCGCGGTCGTATAGGCCAGATAATATATGTTAGAATGTACACGTGTATGGCACTGCAAATATATACTCGCGTATTTAACATCCGTTTTAAAAGTCATACGAAAATGGATAAAAAAAAAAAAGAAACAGCAACAACAACCCGAGTTAAACGTAGTATATATATATATATTTATTTCGTTTAAAAAACTAAAAATTCGAAATTCGGACATAAATCCGAACGAAAAACTTATTCGGTCTCGCGTGTGTTCTAATAATATGTATATATATATATTATATTTAGTTAACTCGGTGAAATATACATAAACATAATATATTATATATTATATAACAATGGAATCGAAGTTATGCCGCACGCAAAAAAAAAAAAAGAATACCGCATAATATGCAAACAAAACGGGGAGGGGTAAAAAAAAACCCGCTTTTCATTCTATTTGCACCCGACCGGACGACAACCATCCGAAACATTTTAAAAACATTAGTTCAGCTGTTTATGGACCGGCCCGGGGGATTTGCGGCGGCGTGGTTTTTGTTGCCAACGAAATTTCGGTTGACCGTAATGTGATGATTTGTCTTATTGTATTTATACAAAGTAGTTTGTAAAATACATTCAACTTACAATCGTAGTTTTTTCCATTCTCTTCTCTTTTCGTTTTTTGTTGAATATTAAAACATTATTCGTAAATAAAAATAATAAAAAAAAATAACAATGTTTATATAATTCAGAATTGTTTAAAATATACATAATATAAAACTATACGTGTATTTTTGAGGAAGGGATGAAGGCCATTGTTGAAATAAAAATAAAAAGGAACTTTATATTTTTTTTTTAGCAAAAATACAATATAATAAAACTTATACGCGTTTTATGCAAATGACAATGCGCAATTATTATTTAGATATTTTTTCAGACCTGCAACGTTACTGTAACCAAAGTACACAATCTCTGTATAATTATATTATACTCGTACATTATAGATGGTTATGTGACATTAAGGTCTCGGGAAAATTAGACCATGGACCAACAACAAGACCGACAATATACAAATTAGAAAATATTTATGACATTTCGACCATGTATAGACACATTTGGCTGATATTTAGGCCGCTCTCGAAATTTTCAAGAAGACAATCTAAATTTTTAAATACATATTTTATTTTATTTCGTAATCAAACGTATTCAAATGACCAATTTGTCTCTATATGTTTTGTTCATTTTCTTATTTACATACGTGACAAGGCTTAAAGATTGTGCAAGCAATAATACCTGGCACGTTTAACAATTTTTTTAACTCGTTAAATTAATGGTTAATATAAAATAAAGCGAGTAAAGAGACAAGTTAACATAGAGTTTATAAAATGAAATATGAAAAATGTTTAAAAGCGTCCACGTTTCAAACCGTATTATCCAACAACTTCTGTCGCTGCCATCACTGCTTAGTGCACCAACTTATTGATGATATCCATGGCGGTGACGTGGCGGCGATCGCAATGGTTACGATCGAGAACTCAGAGCTCGTACATTTAATTATTTACATTATATTATCTCTTTGATATCTGCTATATATGTACTCCACGGTTATTCCCAAACAACACGAAATGGATTTTTCTGTAAATTAACTACTCGAAAATATTAAATAGGTATCTAGTATTAAAATTATATTCTTATATTATAAACGATAACCAAGTATGTAAAATAAATGCGAAGATTCAATGTCAATATCGACAGAAAAAATAACGAATAAGGACCATCTACTTCAAAAAGGTAAATAATATACTCATGTAGGTACTTATATATTCGGTGCCTACTCATCCGTTTCGTCGACTATAGGTATAGGACATAGGTACTTACCACTTAATGTTGTGACTATCTCTGGCCACGGGTAGAACTTTACTATATTACATGTTTTTTTTTTTTTTTTGTATCGACTTGGTAGGAAAAAAATAAGATAATTATTATTATCACTTATATAAATATAATATATAAAATATAAAGTAGGTATATACAATTTCAATCACAAAATTAATTATCATATACAATTTTGTTACAATAATAATCTTAAATAAAATACCATAGATTTAACTATCTGTAAGATAATAATGATATAATCGTAATAAATCCAGTAAATATTATAATTTTTAGTAAAAATAGCAGAACCTATGTCCATTTTAAGTTTGATAATTTTCAAAAGATTTTTACTATTTTTTAAGCTTTAAATTATACATTAAAATGTATGGAAATGTAAGGTTATTAAAGTAATGGAGGTAGGTACCTACCAGAAATATGTACTACAGATAGTCAAAAAATCGAAAAATTATCATATAGGTATTCTTAAATAATTTGATATTATAAAAATAAGCAATAGTTACTTGAAACCTTCCAGTCAATAATTAATAGTTAACAAACAATAATATTAATACATTAAGTTTAAAGTTAAAATTAAAATATTATACACTTTAATATTGTACAAATTACAATTACAAGTATATAGGTATATTAAAATAGTTTTAATATAATATTAAAATTTCAAGTATGCTATTTTATATTCCTCTAACAAAAAGTATTTTTATATTTTTGATATCAATATTAGTACAATTATTTCAAAGTTTCACTCTAGTTGAGTGTCCCAAGACTAACATAGATTTTTTTTTAATTTCATTAAATTAAAGGTAAATATAGAGAAATTACATTTTTTAGAAACAATTAAAACGGAAAATTATAAGGTCCTATAAATTTGAATTATCGTGTTTTTTGAAAATAATATTTTGATGTTAAAAATATATTTCTAATGAATAAATGCACCTATAAAAGTTAAAAAATTTCAATTTTCAACTTTATTATTTTTTAGTTCTTGTACAAAATTAACTTTAATTTTAATTATTAAAAATTTTCAAAATAAAGTACACAGAAACCGTGATATTTCAGCCAAATTATGAAATCGACTCATCAAAATCTTTAAAGAGGTAGGTTCTATAATTTGACTAATTTTGATTATCTTGGTGATAAAATATAACATTGAATGTGATTTCACTGCTGGCAGACCTAATTTAAAGTAAATTAATAAAACTTTTATTCGAATCTCGCCAACAGACATTGGGTCCAATTAATACTACTTACGTTTTTTTTTTTTTTTGAAAGGTATTCTTTACTTACCCAATGATTTGATGTGTAAATATGATTTTTAAAAAAGTCAATGAGTGTCCAAGAATTTAACCATTAAATTTAATCGGAATTTAATAATTCGACTGATCACAATATTTTAGAACCAGAAAAATGACTACTGGCAAGTTTTTATCTTGGACATTTATTTTAAAAACATATAAAATATATATACAGTATAATTATTTTGATTTTTTTTTTTTTTTTTTAAGGGACCACATCAGGCGGGAAAACCATCGGTTAATACGTGTCGGACGCGACCGTTTTACCGCCGGCGTTTTAGCGTAAATGCACGTCGTCGCCCGGGTCCTCTCATTGTCCTTTTTCCGCGTGACATTTCCTCCCTACTCGGGGCCGGTTCGTCCCTTCCATCCCCGAAACCGGCCGAGGTCCATTAAACATCCCCGATTTTCCCACTCGCCAATAATATTCATAACGACGACAATAATCATAATAATAGTAATTATAATGACCTAAACGCACACATGTCCCCCATATATTGCTCGCTGTTATATGTACAGTGCATGGTGTGACCGTAATCATCTCGACTTAATACTTACGCATAATTTATATCTACAGTGTGGGCCGAAATTCACCGTATACGCAACCTCGACAATTTTGGCCAAATTAACCGGACGATTCAGATTCCTTGGGCGTCGGGGCCTTGCAGCGACGGCTGTATATTCTTTTAGCGTTAAAACACCTTCGAAAAGTATTTCGAAACTACGATAGATGTTAATACTTACAACTCATTATTCTTATCGCACTACTGCTCCATCAAATGTATAAACAACAGATAGGTATATAATGCGTATTTAGAAAACAACCGCGTATTGCAGGTCGTCGGATCTTCCCGTTTACAATCACATTTAGGTATTAGTTAACAGGATGTCAGCGCCCAAACAATTTTAAATGAAAAACTTATGTTAGCATTTCTCATTTTTAACAACATACAAATATCTTGGAAGTATGAAATAAAAAACAAATTATAGATAACAACATTGTCTAGTGCTTTACAGCGTTTTTTTGCAACGTTTAAATTTTTTTAAGGGTTATAGTCATTAAAAAAAATTAAAAATGGTGAGTTTTTAACAATTCATAAAACATGTTTAAATACACATATCAAAAAACGACTCCGTAGAGCAGTAGATAATTTTGTTTTTTATTTCATGTTTCTAAAATATTTGTGAGTTAATATAAAGGAGAAATGCAAAAGCAATATTTTCAATAAGATTTTATTAATTTATAAAAAACAACCATAATAAAAAATTATATAGTAATGGGACAAAATTATTAGTCATTTTAAATAATAGACATATAAAAACTTTTCAGTTGTAAGATTTTCATTTTTCTTAAAATTTTCTAATAATTGCCTATATAGAACCCCTTAAACATGACCGCGCTGACATCCTCTTAAGGGTTTATTATGATGCTATAAAATCAAAAATGAATTTGAATACTTAAAAGCTTATACAAAAAAACAAATTCAATCCAATCCAAATTTACGTAAAATAAAAAATCGTTTCTCGAATCGCTGAACTCGACATTCGAGAAATTATTTTTTATATATAATTATAACTACGTGAATAGCGTCAATAGGATCAATTAGTTCTCCATTTATGACGTTTTGCTCATCCTGTACAAAATAATATAATGTACCGATCACTGCAGAACCCGGAGGCGACGCAATTATATCGTCCGGAGACTGCATATTGTCCTGTCGTCCTAAAACCCCCGGGTCACTCTCCATCGACTCACCCCGTTCACCGGCAATATGACGTCCACGACGGGAATTTTAACGACCTCGGCGAAAATGAATATTATTCACGATTGTTCTCGTATTTAATAATAATTAACGCGGGCGAACCTGCTGCAGGACCCGGTCTCGATCTTGACGCGGGTCCATTTCGCCGACGAAAAGTCCTCGAATTCTGACACTCGCGCCCTTCGAATACATCGACTTACCGGCTATATATATTATACATAACACCATTATAGTCGCCGGTAAACAATATGTACTCCAACCCGCTTAGGATCGACGATAACTCGTTTTGTCACGATTCGGTTTAAAAATATAATTCAATAAGTATATTATGTTTTTTTTTTTTTTATTCGATTGTACAATTATTATAATTTGGTATATTTTTACAGAATTTTTTATGAGTGTGTTTCATTGACACTATCCAGATAATATTTATTTATTTATTTATTTAAATACTAAATTTCAAACCGCTTTAAATAGGTAAGTTATAAACAAGATTAACATAATAATATTAATAACAAAATTGTCTAAATAAATAAATGAAAAACAAATTTATTGAGAGTGAGAAAAAGAGGGATGCTAATTAGCTTGTAACATGCAACGACGGAGTGATTGATTTTTATCATAATAAGAACGAAACAGTGGGATGTAAAATGATACAGATTGGCGTATGAAACGAGAGGGTATTTTATTTGGAATTTGTGATAATAAATTAGGAGAGTCTATTGTGCCATTTAGTACATTTAAAATAAAAGTTAAATTTGCTGCATGTCTACGGTCAGCAAGATAAACTAAGAGAGGATGAGATAAAACGGGAGAATACATATGAGTAGAGCTATCAATTTATATAATGTATATATAATGTATTTAGCTGACAAACTTCAGGAATTTACGTTGGACTCGTTTAAGCTGATAAGAATAGACGTGGCTGTACTAGAGCCCAAGAGAACTGAGCCATACTCCAATATAGGCCTGATAAAAACGCATTATAAAGCCTTAAGAGAAGTGGAGAATTTAAACTCACATATTACACGCTTGATAAAACCTAAAGTTTTAAGCGCCTTGTAGCAAGAGCAATGTCAATGTACAGGTTAGGACTGAGTGTAGGAGTAAGAATGAAACCTAAGTCACAGACTGAATTAGAAAATGAAATAGATTTAGTATTAATGAAGTATGTAAATAATTAACCCGTATAAAATCCACTGAAATTATTTCAGTGGGTTTTTATATGGGTGAATGACATCGAATTATATTTAGAAACATTATACGATAGTCCTATTATCGATTATCTCTGTGACTGGAATATAATATTTTTTTAAATAATTAATAATAAAATATATCACAAACTAAAACTATTCTAAAAAGTCAATTATATTGATTACCAACATAAAATGTATATGATTAATGGTTTTTTTTTAAATTACATTTAAATCAAATTTTACTTATAAAATTTGATTTAAGAAGAGTTGAACTTTTTAGATTTTAATATTTAACTAATTCGTTACTTAAATAAAAATAAATAAATAAAGTAAATAATTGGGAGAGAAGGCGAAGGAGAAGAAGAAGAACTAATTCGTTACTTGAAATTCTTGATACTTAAAATATTTATAATTTAAATTACATTACTATTATAGTGTTATTAACACTGTTTCGTCATGATTCTCTTTTTTTTTTATAATTCTTAAATAATTTGGGATATTAAAAAAAATATTTGTTTTCATATAATGGAATAAAATACAAAGAAAAGTATAAAAACAAAATATTAAAATATTCCGAATATTCATTTTAAATATAGTTACTATACCCATAGTTTAAATTTAATTATATCGTAACCACTTTTTAGTAATTTTTTGACACGTTTATGATGATTTATGAGCATCGTCATTGACACTACATAAATACTTAAATGTCCTAAACGTAAACTAAAAGTTTCTTATCAATTAAATCGGAAAACACTGATTAAATCAGAACACACAGTGAAAAAAAATTCATAGTACCTATTAAAAGAAATATGTTATGTATAATATTGGTAATGTTTTGTTAGAAATCACGTTGTACAAGTATAATATTACAAAATATTTCTAAAGATTTTTTTATAATTTATATACCGTTAAAAGTTTTTGATAATTGCATAAATATAAAGTATGGCAACTTTTTTAAATTTATTTTCAATATTAATACCTTTTTTTTCACCTGTCCTTGAAACTTTTTCAAGCTTCATCGTATTCCTCTCGTTGCTCTATTAAATTTATTCAAAATTCCTTTTTATATCTTGAAATCTCTCATTAATATTCTTCGAACCCCACCTTCTTTATATTTAATATTCATTAAACCTCTATAGTTTTATGCCGTCACAGTTATCTTACATTACATCATTTTCACCACTTTTATTGTATAATTCGTTTATTTATTCGTTCTGTTAACACTCGAACACACTTTAAGACAAAGAACCCATAAACACGTTTTATAACCTACCCCGTACAATTCTCTAATTCCTACCCTCGTGAAGCTATTAATGCTTCCATGTAATTAATTCGATTTGCATTCGTTTCGGATCGTATCGCGTATTTTAAAAACGACTAGCAATAATTTCATGGCATCAACAAAAAAAAAAAAAAAAGACTGATGAATAAAAGTGTATGTAAATAACTGTTATACCACGGCCATACTGTAAGGTGGAGGGATAGGAGCGAGTAATTAAAAAAAAAAAAACAGTTAAAAATTTAAAAAAAAAAAAACAATTTTTATAAAATTATTTCTTTATATTAATTAATATAATGTTTAAAATATCAAGCTTTTAGGCACAATTATTTATCATCCATATATGAAATATTTTACTCTAACAAAGTATATTTTTATTATTTATTAATATATGTTGTTTGTATTTAATATATTTTATAAGGTCAATGGGAATAAAAATTTTGGATATTTTTGGGGAAAAATTGTTTCCAAATATAGTTACTTGAAAATTAAAATAAAATTAAATCAACAACTTTAGAAATAAAGAAATGCTTTTTATAATTGTTTACAACATTTTAGGATATTTCACATAAAACACTTTATCTTAATAGGATATTTGTAGATTTATTTGGATATTATTATATTAAAATGCTTATCTAATTAATAGTAATCCTATATTCGATCTATCTCAAAGTCCAGTGTCATTTAACCCTACTTTCATATATGTTTAAAATAATAGCCTTACAATTTCACAGCTATGGGATCTTTAGGTGAAGGATACTTTTACTAAAATTTTTCAATTTCGATCTGATATAAATGTTACCGATTGGATTATTTTTATTTTTATTTTTATTCACACTGAATATGGCTAAAAACGGATTACCTACCAGCGAAACGATTAGGTATCGAAATTATTGACCACTGCATAAAACCTCTGTCGATGGTATATGTATATTGCCATTCATGCCATTGAACCATGTAAAATTAAGAAAAAAAAAAAAAAAAAATACAGGATCGGGACTAGTCGACGATAGTGGTGGGGTTAGGGGATATTACTGAATAGCGGCCAAGGCCAGGATGACGAGAGGAGGAGAGACGACGGGCTTTTCTCGTACCACCGCTGGCAAGTTTAAACGGTTTAAGCTCGTGATTGATTTATGATCTTTATAATAACGATATTACGTAATAATGAGGGTTATTTTTCGGGCCTGAGCTATATATCGTGTGCAATATCAGTGGAGGGTAAAAAAAAAAATAAAAATAAAAAATAAAAAATAAAAAATGAGAAAAATGAAAAAGATAGAAAAGAAGGAGGAAACCCCATCATCGTCCGACGAGAGCGGTAGTTACATGCGCATACGGAAAATAGCGCGCGTAGAAGGCCGGTAGAGTGGATACGTGTGTGCGCGTATAAATAGAGTTGCGGCGGAGTTGGCCGTGAGGTAGGTAGAAGTGGCAATGCGGTCGTGTGTGGGTCTGAAAGGCTTACGCCGAAATGACATTTTAAAGGGACGACAGTGTAGCATTGTAATGACGTCAGGACACCACTATTCATCTCTGGGACGGTGTGGCGGGCGCGCACCACATACATACATACCCATATAGATGGATGATGGCGGACCGAAACTAATCCAGGGCGCTGCGCCACTGTGGAACGGGCGGGACGGCGACGGGCGACGGGCGAGGGCGCGGAGAAGAGTTTTCCCTTCTTTTCTTTCCTTTTTTCCGCTATTTTTTTTTTTTTTTATGTTTTTTATTTGATACAATATCGTTTGCTTATCTGGTCCCCGGGGCGCCTCTTTAGTATTCTCACTTAAACCGGGAGCCCTTTTGCATATACGCTCCCGCCCGCCCGCCCGCCCGCCCGCCGCTCGTGCCGACTACCGCCGCCCGCAGGACTCTCCGTAAGTCTGCCGTTTCCGTCCGTCCCCCCCCCCCCGCTCGCTCGACCGTCGGTTTCCGTCCCGACCCGGCAGGCAAGATAAATTCCCACTGTCTTCGTAATGCGTCTGCTTAAATGTATCTCCGTGGTCACACGAGCTCCGCCACACTCTCCCACCCGTAAAACCCACCGAACCCACCCCGTTAACAAATGGCCCCGGACGACGACCTGCATATATTCCATTACACACACGCACACACCCACACACGACACATATACGTGACACACGCGGAGAAGGTTATTAATGTGTTTTTTTTTTTTTTTCTTTATGCGTGCCAAAGGCGGCCGTCATTCGTACGACGACGACGGTCGAAACGTAACTTTCAGTGTTCCTGAGGCAGCGAAATTCCTGAGCCCGAGAAATAAATGACAGGGATTCGGGAGTACAGTGTATATATTATTATACAGGCAATGCTCTAATAATAAACGTATATACCTATATATGTGTATGTGTGTGTGTGTGTGTGTACTACAAAGGGTACTTTGTACTTTTTAGGTATCATTGCGTTCGCAAGTATATGTATTATCGTGTGCCGTTTCCCAATTTATATTATTTATATTATAATTACTTACATTCGTTTTTGTTTTATTTCTATCGATTTTCGAGCCTACCCTGTGGACTTTGACCCTTAAAGTCGCCACTACTCGATGCCACTCGTGAAAACGCAACGTGTTCATCAGTTCATCGTCTGCAAAAAATATTTAGACATTCACCGCGAGTAGACAAAAAAAAAACGAAATGTTCTTAACACATTTCAAGCGTGTATACTTACTAATAATATTTCTTCTGGACATTTTCGCCGTCCTCCTCAGAGTTGGTGCATTATTTTTATTCGTCATATTTTAAACATAAAAAAGCTGGTACAATATATATATATATTTTTTTATTTTCACTATATCACTATATACGCTATAAATACGCCATAAATTATGCTAAAAATTAACAATAATAAAATAAAATTCACTGCGAGTCTGTACTCATAAGTGGTAAGTGATAATCACTTATGATACGAAAATCTACCATAAGTACTTAGAGTTTTGGTGGAACATTCTAAACAATATGAGATTCATACCTAACAACATATTATAATCATTAATGTAAGGCATTTATGTGTTAAAAGTTAAAATTTGTTGTTTTTTTTCAATTAATTAAGTTACGTTTATACTGTATGTATTATGTATGTAATTGAAGACTTAATTTCATGATAATTTTATATACTTTATATGCATTGATTTTATTGAGTTAAATCCAGCCTAGAATATCATATACTTAATTTTACTCGTTTAAGAAATGAACTCATGAAACATATAAAAACTATCTAATAATATTAAAATTTTGGGAAATAAAACATTTTTCCATTTTTATAGTTTTTTAAAAAATTCTAAATTTCAACTTTTGACTAAGCTAAGTTAACCTTTTTATGTATTCACTATTAACACAAAAATATGTTAGTTATAACTAGATTTTTTTCTGTATTTACTCAATTTAACCACGAGTTTAAAAAACGGTAAATATTTGACTAGCTAATAATAATTAGATCATTATATTATGTGGGTGCCATTTATATAGTCGTTTACTCAAGGATTGTTCCATGAAGACGTGACGATTATTACACTCTTTTTGTGGATGGCGTTCAAAAGACATATCTGCTCAGTTACACACTTGTTGCGACAGTAATCCCTTCTCCTGTACTGCCTGGATATATATATATACCCTTTAGGAGTAGAATATAGGGTCGAAAAATTAATTGTGCTCTAAGTGACTTGCACTGGATGACGACGATGCAAACGATTATTGTACGAAAGGGTTACTCGCACATAAGGGTCATGAATAATATTATAATAAAGCAGTCACGTTTAATGGCTGCTTGTACAATATTTGATGTCCGTCTATATCATTAAGGGTTAAATCGTGTTAGAATATACCGCACACCTGGTAATGACCTCGGTCCATCATCATACGCATATGCGAATTTATAATAATAATAATTACAATAACGATGTCTTGTAAATAACAATTTCATACAAATAAATATACACGAAGGAAGTTTAGTATTTAGTTTATTTATTCGAATCTCAAAGATTAATTGAAAGTTGTTGTTAATCATTAAGTTTAAGAACCATATTAAATTCATCAATTAATTTGATTAGCGAGTATAAAAAAAAATGTTTGAATGGTACTCATCATTTATTTTACCTCATTTAACTTACTAATTATTTTTTTGTTAAAGTATCTGCATAAGATACTTATCTATAATTTTCTATTGACAACTATGATAATTTAAATATTTTGGAATTAATTTATAGGCACTACATAATTTCATCTACATAAATGGTATGAAAAAATCAAACATTAATCATTAAAAAAAAGGTCAGTATAGGGTGGAAGAACTTCGCTCGTTGGGTAGGGTACTGGTGATGGATATATTGAATTTTAAAGCATTTCTTTCAATAAAAAGATTCTGAGCGAAACTTTGGTGTATATAACATAACATGTCGACATTTTTTGACGTTAATATTGTATTTAAATACATTTTGTGTGAGAATTTCAAGACTTAAAAACAATTATTTACGGAAATAAAATGAAAAAACCATATTCAATTTGAATAAAGTCATGCTTTTACCTTTTTTCCTTAATTCTTAGTTCTTTTTATTGAAAATATTAAAAACATTGAAAAACGACCTATTTTAAGTAGGTACCAACTATAGATGCCATTTGTAACTGGAAAACTAGTTAAATGAATGTAACAATCGGAGTATTCCTTCTAATAGAACTTTTGGGTACAGACATTAAAAAAGCATATCATTAAAATAAATAAATAAAAAATAAATAATAAAATAAAAAAAGTAAAATCGATACATTCCTTATAATTCGCTCAGAATCTAAAAGATATTTTTCACATTATAATAGGTATTTTAAAAACATTTTATGTATACCTATAAGTATTAATATAATTTCGATAAATATATAAGAATCCAACCCAAGCTAGAACGGCCGATCATGAAACTGTAAAATTTGTATAGACACAAATACCAAAAACTAAAACAGTACTAACTTAAATAAGTTAAATTGTGTTTTAGATTTTACCATTCCAAGATTTATGCTATTATGAGTTTTGATTTCGAATTTATTCCAAGCCCAGCTATTTTTACTAAGCCAAATTTTACATTTCATTTTTTAATTCTAGATTTTGGTATTCAAAATATTCCTGTTCCATATTTTTCCATTCCAATTAAAAATAATAATAACGCGTTAAAAAGTATTTTATATATATAAACATTAAAATATATAAAAACTTAATTTTTAATCTATTTTTTAAACAAGTATATTCCATACCAAAAATGTTCCTAATACGAGAATAGAATATTATTATCAGTTTACTTTCTAGAAATGTTTTAAGGATCAGAAATACTTGATTTTTCACTATACAAGACCTTGTGACTTACATACGATCCAACACAATTGGTTCTGCCCTCCTTCTAATATATACCACGTTTTGTTTATTAATTTGTATTTTAATAAAATCAATTTTCTACTCTAAAGTCATAATACTACCTGGAATATTTCTTATTACTATATTATATACGCCAGCAATAATGATTTTATTTTTATCTCATATCGGAACTTGTTATAGAATCTTCTAAATACATGCACTTACCTACGAATGAAATGAACATGATCACATCTGTGGTAGAAATCGCTTCTATGTAAGAATATTATTACTCGTATTTCCAAATTGTATATTTATCTATTAAAACATCTCGAGTTGTTATTTATTTATTTCAATTATGGTAATTTAGAATGTGTTCTTATTTGAAATGATTATACGACGCCTGTAGTGGATACAGTGTGTGAATATAGATTGAAGATACAGTCACTAAAATTGGATCAACGAGATTGCATCTTCGGATATGTGTGTAGTACACGCTTATACGGAAAGTTATTTGAAAAATAATATTAACCTAATGGGTTTTACGGATGAAAAAATATAGACGTACTCTGCGTTTTTCGTCCCGGTTAAGATAATAATATACGCACGAGTCCGTTTTCATGAAAATGAATAAAAAAATGTAGACATTTTATTTTTGTTATCTTCCAAAAATGTTCAAATTAAATTTAGTGGCTTTTAATACGAGTATCTTATATTAATATTGTTTTTAATACATAAATAGATACAGGTACAATGAACACATTGTTATTATTATTATATACAATATCGATTATAAAATAATTTAAAAGTAATAATGAACATTTTTTGTACTAAAAAAAAAAAAAAAATAGAAAAAAAAAACAAGTTCAAAATTGTTTTTTAACTTTTGACTTTAATAATTAATGAAATTTATATAATTAAAATTTAAAGAGTTAAACTAAATCATCTATTAAGGAAATTAAAATTTGAAAGTACATTTTTAACTAGTAAAGTTAATTTAGAAATATTTTGTTTTATAGTTTAGACATAAAATATCATTTATAATTAATTTAGTTTCTCACTTCTATATTCCTAAATGTAGAATAATTATATTCATTTAATATTTATGACGAATTATGGAATTTACTATTTCCCAATTAAAAAAATTGAAATTAATTCTTTAATTTCAAGTTAAATACTAATCATAATTCAGTAAGCAATTTAAAATAATGAAAACAATTTTTAACGTGTATAGTGTATACGTATAACACAGAGAATATGAACAACGAAAATTAAAAACGTTCTAATGTTGTTTTAATATTATTCGAAAAATCTGATCAAAATATTATATTGAAAAGATTTTTGGAATGTCAATTTATCAGAATAAAAAGAACATCCAAAAAAAAAATGAAAACATTATTTTATACTTTTGAAAAAAAATTGTAAACAATTTTATTTTTAATATTTTATACTTTCTGGGATATATATATATACTTCCGAAAAAAATACATAATTTTATGAAAATAAGACTTTATAATATTTTTTTATAAATGCCCCTGCAGAAAATAGTGTATAAATTTAAATTATAACATAAAGTTTGAAAGTAAATTAAAAATGTAGTGCCCCCGACAATGGAAGTTTCATGAACATTAATTATAATAATAAACATTTTGAATATTTACATGCTTTATTTAACTAAAAAAAAACCAAATTTTGTCTCGGTTGAGATAAAACTAAATTCTGGGCAAATAAGGAGGTTCATTTTTGAATACAGACTCACTGGTAATCTTACGAGAATAGTATTTTATGTTTTCCTATTTTTAAAATTTTAAATATTTCTAATGGATATTTAGGATATTTTATTTCAATAAAAAATAAAATAAAAATAGAAACCAAAAGTCTCAAAAGCAGACAAACTAATCAATATTGTAATAATTGATGAAATGTATCATTAAATTGATCATATGAGTACCTACAAAGCTGGTGCTGAAAATGTCATACTGAGTACGATTTGGATAAGATTAATAGTAGTGGATAAGATGTGTTGATTATTTTTTAATAATCTGTTGATAATATAATCTCAATCCATTTAAATTGTCGTCGAAATAGAGGAAGAAAATATCTTAAAAGTAGAACGAAAAACGTTCCCCGCTGGCCACTGTAGTTTTACGAAAATATGGCTCTAGAACGAGATAACAAGCTTGATTGTATGTATTTTTTATTCTTTTATAAAATGGAAATTATTTTCTATCTACGAAGTCGATATGTTTAAATCGTTTTCGGTCAGCTGTTATGTGTTCAATTTAAATAAATGGTAAAATTATATTTTCTATTTCGAAAAAGAAGTATACCTACTGTTATTTCTAACCCAATTAATGAAGCATTTTCTATCATTAAACGCCAAGTCCATAATATATTTTACTTTGGGTCAACGGTTATCCCGAATCTGGTTATAGAGCGCGCGTAGTGCACACATATCGCTGTTGGAGGGGGTGGTTTTTGAGGTCATTGTAGTGGAATGGCGTATTGTTGAGGATGGGGAGGGGGTTGCCAGACCATTATATGCGCGTACGCATATCCGGAAAACGGAGGGGAGGACGCGTACCTTCCCCGGCGGTGGGGCCACTGCGATAATAATTATACACACACGAGCGCGTGAACGAGGGCGCGGTTTATACCGCGTATATACCTATATACATATATATATATATATATATATATATATACCACGCGGTATACGGTAGACACGTCCGAACGTAATATAATACATAATATATACGTGTTCGTGTATTCTAATTTACCGGGTGGCGTTTATAATAACCACACTGTTCTTGGCCTGCTGTGGGGATGCCGTGCTGGAATTCATATGTTAATATAATATATTACGGGCTATATAACATTATACACACCGAAATATACTAACGATATGCGTATAACGGGTCGGAGGGATTTATGATTATTCAAAGGTTCGTCTCGTCGCGGTGTAATCAACCGTCGACCCTTTTGGCGGGAGCAGTCGGCAATCAAGCCGCCGAAGGTGGTAAAAAACGGCCTCCGCCGCAATCGCAAGGGAAATTAGCGGATTGAAAGTTGCCGAGCGCAAATTATATTATTATTATTATTATTATTATTATAGGTTCTAACGAACCCACGGCCCCGGAGGGCACGACCGCTTTTGTTGCAATTATAACACCATCACCGTCGTGTTTTATTACTATTATTATTATTATTATTATTATTATTATTAAATTGTACGTGTACGAGAATTATAATCAAACCGCGCAATTGCTGAGCTTTGAACTTATATATATATATATAATATTGTACCGATGTTAGATTTCACAAGATGGGATGATTTTCGATCGATCCCCGGACAGTTTGGAGCAAGAACGTACACCGACCGGTCGATGAGTTACACGGTTAAGCTAATGTTAACCCGTTAACTTAACAGGATTATTTTATTAATCATCGTCAACTCATCATATGTTATATGTATTTATTATCTGGTTGATTTTTGTTTTTTTTTTTTTTTTTTTATTGAAAATTAAGTTCGTTTTTATTTCATCGTAATATGTTCCTATATATAATGCATTTTGATATTGAATTTTTAACAGGCACCAATAATAAATTAACGCTTTACGTACGTACATATATAAGTATAGGTAGGTAGGTACTTTTCGTGTTTTTATAAGTAGGTAGCTACTAAAATTATATTAATTAGACTTTAAAATTTTTCATGTTGGAAATTGTGTATTCATAACACATAATAATATTAACAATAATAATATAGTTCAAATAAACATAAAATGGTAATAACATCTCTACTTCAAAAAAAAAAAAAAAAACAATACCTATAATATAGAAGTTATTTTAAATCTGTGTTTTGTACAGAATTGTTGCTTATTTAAATAAAATAGATAATATAGTTTTATTTGAAGACAAGCTTTAATAGTTTTTTGTTCACAAAATATATTTTATTGTTTACTAAATTAACTATTTGTTTTTCTAATTTTAAAAAATAACATTTTTATGTAGGTGAAAATAATGATAAAAAAAAAAATTAACATTTATTTTTGGATTAACTGAGTTATGTTAACTCAAATCTGATCTCGACGTTTAACTTTAATTAATCAAGTCATTAATTTATTAACTTTTAATTTATAACTATTTAAAAACTTTTTATAAACTTAACTGTATCTAGTTAATTATTTTGTTAAATTTGCTCATCCTTGGTTTAGAGTCGGGCCCCTTTGTCGAAATGGCATATGATTGAGTGTAATTGTATTATAGTAGGTAGTTATAATTTAAAGTTCATCCCTAAATACCTTGAAGTATAGATATCTACTTAACAATAATGTTCATAAAATAATTCTCTAGTTTTTGACAGAAAATTATAAATTTGATTTTCGATCATATATTACCATCAACTTGTCTAATTTAATAATGAAGAAAAAATGTATAATGGAAATAAATCCTCTTCTTATATTTGTCGAAATTAACATCGTAAAAGAATCATATTCTTTCAAAAGAGTGATATTTCTAATATTATGTAATTTAATATTTTTTTTTAATATACTTAATTAAAATTATTGTATTATGTAATTATATATAATATATAATATAAAACAGATCAGTGATTATTATAATTTTGTCCTTTATACCAGATACAAAGACAAAAAGTCGAATAATTTACATACACGTAATTTTGTATGAAATTTGCACGAAAATACCGAAAATAAAATTGATGAAGACATAAACATAAATTAAGTATATATTATTTATGAACATGTACTTTTCGTTTCTTATTTTATGTTCATAAATGTATTTTCCGCAAAAGTCGTGATCAATAATACCTGACTCGGATAATAATTTTTGCAATTTAAAATTTGATTCCTACTGTAACAGTGTAACCTTTTATATACAGCGTCAGAAAAATGTACCAATACTTTACTTAAATTAAAAAAACTATAGGATACCTATTTTTTATTTTTGACGAAAAAAAAACTTACGCGTATTACTAACATATTTGTCTATCAAAATGTACGCTTTTTAAAAGGACGCTACACACACTACGTTTGTTGTCTCTGTCTTACATACGCATAACACAGCAAATCTACGTACCACATTCTTACTTCAGTTTATTTATAATTAATATATAAAATAATAATTGGCCTCATTAAATTCTTGTCATTATTTAATTTTTATCAGTACCTCAGAAACGTAAAGTAGTAAGTTCTGCAGAGTTTTAAAATCTGTATTTCTAATTATACTAAATTTTCCAACTTTATTATAATAATTTGTTTATTTTCTTTCAATATTAACTAATTTTTTTACTTTTATATGGAATTTCAAACCTAAGAGATTATTATTACTGTCAAACTCCGCACTAGGATAAGTTAAAGAAGATTTAACTTGGTACTTGAAACAATTTTTCACCGCTATACTTAGTCAATCTGATACCTTCTTATATCATCGGGAATTTTCCATGTGCATCATATTATTTTTTATGTTCTTAAAATGGTGTGTTCATAATTATGAAACTATTACCTCTGTTAAATGCCATCAAATTTTTCCCTCTTGAGTTACTTTGGCCTAGACCATATTTTCCTTCGCTGACATCAGTATTCCAGTCTCCTATTAAAAAAAATGTTACCTTTTCCTTTTGTGAGTTTTAGTAATTCTTCTATTCTTACATAATATATTTCTTAAAATAAATTTCTTATTTTCAACTCTTGACGAGAAGGCAAATATATTTGTAATATAAATATGTCATTTGATTCTGCTTTCAATTAGATCATTAGAATTCTTTCACTGTAAATTACATAACTTATAACCTTTAGCCCCCAATTTTTGCAAAACGCTATTCCAACTCACCATCGGATCATCCGTTTTTTCCTCCTAAATGAATTATTCTAAAATTATCAAACCAGAAATCTCCACTCTTCAGCCATTTTGTTTCACCAAACCAAGTATTTTAATCATACTCAATATTTTAATTTTGATATTTTTTAATTTGTCTATTTGCAGTATTGTTCTTTTGTTTCATTTCAAGGAATTCATTTATTATTCATTATGTAGAGAGTTCTCCTCTTAAAAATCCGAATGGGGAACCATTCTACCTCTGGATATATTCATTACTCATTACTACTAACTCACTTACTATAGAGTGTTTTAATTGTATGAACATAACTTTTTTACAGTTAAATTTCCAAAATCATATAGTTAAGTGAAAATATTTGGGGTGGGGGAGGGGGGGGTAGGAGTCTGAAGAATTTTTATGAGTTTATTATATTTTAATATATTTTAATCAAAGTTCTACTATAATAATTAATTATTAACAAATATTGGGTACATAATATTTAAAAAAATTATTCTCAGCAACTTCATTAAAAAAGGTTTTTGGGAACATTAAGATTAAAATCATATGGAAAATTAACTTTTTGGATCGACTTAAACTAATATTTTTGACATTTTAACATTAAACTGAAATCTAAATGTATCTATTTTTAAATAAATAAATATATAAGTATCTATATATTATATATAAATATAAATAATACCTTAATTACCGTTTTTATTTTAATTTTTTTGCTTTAAATAATAACTATATAGGCAGTATATTCGCTGATTTGTGTAATAGGCGTATGTTAAAATGTAATATTTATTCTACTTATATTAATTATAAAAAATAATCGTAGAACAATCTACTCTATTGTTTACCAATTTATAATGATTTTTCTTTATTTGGACTTATCATGTTTTTAAACTCGTCGACTCATATAATAATAAATACCTAATGACATTCTTAATACATATTTTGTTTGTTTGTTTTTCTCGATTGCATTAAGCGGTATTATTTTGTTTACCAACTTTAATTTCATTGCTATTGTATAGAATTACTTTCTTTCAGTGAAAGCATAAAAAAAAAGTGAAACATTTCGTCACAAAAGGATATAATATCCTGCGCCAATCAACGGACCGTGAAAAGCCTATTGCGGGTGACGAAGGGGGTGGTAGAGGTGAATATTCCATTAATTTTATGGATTTATCATTATACATTATTGTGTATACCTACCTACACTGATTTGGTTGATTTTTTTTAGTTTTTCCGCCGCCTTTACATCTGAAATGAACTTTTCCATTAATAAATATTAACGTTACTTTTTTACCATCGACTTTTATGTATACACGGTTTTAATTTGGATTCCAAAACAGACTGAGAACGTTGTTTTTTGATTAAAAAAAAAAAAAAAAAAAAAAAGAAAAAATACCAAGCGTTCTGTTTTTCTGCACGACCGAATGATAATGGCTTTTCCCTTCCGACCTTTATATATAAAGGCAATATGCGAATCCCAGTCCAAAGGGTCTTCTGCACCGGTTGAGCCTTTCGGGACTTTTTTTTTAATGTACACAACCAAATTAATGTTTTGGCCTACGGGAAGGATTTCTGTTCGTTTCGACCACGGAAAAACTTCAGCCAATATTGCTTACTTGCAGTATTAAAAACAAAAACTCCGAATCTAAGTTTAAATGTTTTTTGTATACCGGATTTAGAGAAAATATTAAAATTTATATACCTAGTCCTAAAACAAGCATATTAGGCAATATATGTATAGTACTTTTATGAAAACTTTAAAAAGCTAACAAAAATACTAATAAGTAATAATAATAATAAGTATAACTATTACTATTTTATTTTATTATTCCCATGTTACAATTTGTTCGTTATAGGTAATTTGAGAACTATTTATTGTTACGAGTTACCTTAATATAATTTATATTAATTGAATATTAAATTAAATAAAATTATAATAATAATAATTAATTCAAATTCCTTAAATTAAATTAATAAAATAGGAGCTAATATCTTTAAATTAATAATAATAGTTTCTTATAAATATGACTTGTAGTATTATAATTAGTTACTTTTTTCTATGAATATATCAACTTAGTTACTCTAAAAAGTTTGATTATTATAGATACCTAATGTATATTTAAGAACATAAGATTATATTGAATTTTTTAAATATTTTCATACGAACATGTTTGGAATTATTTGGTTTTATTTATTGGAAACGAAATTGAAGCAGTTACTACATTTTCGTTAAACAAATTCTTTGCATGACAAAATTATAATTAACATTAAATTTAACCTATTCATTGACTATGCATAAACTGGATTTAACCATTTCTTACTCTTGAGTGTGTCAAACTTATTAAATATTGAGTTTTTTCATAGATAATTGTTTAATACGATTTAATATTTAGTTGCTTTTTATAGAAAATCGAATTATAGCGGTTACTGAATTTTCAATTAATAGGATCTTTCCATCCGTCTAAATGTGTAACTCAATCAAAATTATACCTAAGGACTCCATTTTAGGTCACAAAATAGTGACATTATTTTTTGAACCCATTTATGTAAAAGAAGAGCATTTTGAAAATAAATACTATTTAGGGTCTTTTCATATCAAACCCAAAAAATGTAATTCGAGTTAATTTTTATTAAAATGTTTACCATTATTATATAATATGGCAAATTTATGATTGTTTATCATACTGTTGGTAGCATGAGCAAATTACATAAAATTTAATTTTATTATTCGAATAGTAGTTATGTGTGCAAACGGACTGTCTAATATAGTATTGATAAATTACCACACATGTAGAAAAAAAATAAATCAATTAAAATACAAACAAATTCATTTCTATACGCGACGTCATTTCGCATTCAATCTCTCTCGTTATATCCACTCCCACGACGGTTTTCTTTTTTCCATTATTATTATTAATTTACGCTGTATATTTATATAGGTATTTATAGATGATATATACCTACGCTTTAATGGTGAGAACGTTATAATAACATTTTCAAGTATAAAACAAATTTTCGTTTGACTTCGAACCGCACGCTTACATTAACATGATAATTTTCGATAATTTTATTCCAGTGTAATGGCGATGGGTTTTTTTCTCGTGCTATACATAATATTATTATAAATAAAATTTTATACTATTATATTATTATACGACCGTATAATAATACATTAAGCAGATGCGATATTGTGTCAGTGTTTTTGTGCGTGTATTTTTTGCCGAAAAATTTAATTACGTTGAAAGCCTGCACACCGATCTGGTCGGCCATTCGGTTTTGAATAAATTATTTCGGATGATAATGTGTATCCAATGCGTAGGTAGGTAGATATGCAAATCGTTCCATCGTATATGGTCGGGGAGGTTTGTCTCTGCAGTGTGTTTTGTACATTGTTCACACTATGAGAGACGGGACACGAGAAAACCCTTTCTGGTTTTGGTCGGTACTTATAAGTACCTGAATATATTATATATACTTGTATAAAACTTGTAAGTAACTTTAAATCGTTATTCCGGTATACGTATGAAAATAAGTTCCGGATAAATACAGGATGAGCCAAAAAACAGTGGTGCCAAGTACATAAATTAACACAGACTAAAGGATATTATTATTGTACTTGCACTCTATATTCATATAAAAAATAAAAATGGGGACTTGTACTTAATTTAAAATAATGTTTATTTTCACAAAATTCTTTCTGAATAGAACTTAAAATCACGATTATATGTCACTGGTACCTACTTACTGTTAATAACCTCCACTACATTGTATAGGATAAAAAATGCAAAATTTTTCTCGAGAAACTACTAATACAAACTAGCAGTGTATTTATGGTGAAACTTACTCCGTTAAATTACGGATTACGTAGATACGTAATTAAAATTATAATTTTTCTATGAGATCATTAGATGGTATTTAACGAAGAACTTTTTGAAAGTAAATATAAATGTCGCATATTTAAGTAATTAGATGTTAAAAAAGTTGAAAATAAATTATACAGGTATGACCAAATACGTGATTTTAATTGGATCTCTTTACTAGAAAGTGTATAATCGCTTGTTGTAGGACCTATGTATATCGTCTTCGACAATGTATTAATATAGAAAGAAATAATAATTATATAATAAAATAAAAATATAATAAGTAGGTACTAAAAATCAGAAAGTGTTTAAAAAAAAAAATTGCATTGGATAGTGTGATGTTCGGACTCCCTTGTATTTGGTTTGTCTGCAAACTCTTGTCTGCAGGGTCGGTAAAAAATTAAAAAGAAGAAACCGATACACTTCACCCTCTCGGAAGGCGTACGCGACAGCGAGTCGTAATGATTCAGCGGGGAGTTTTAAATACGATTTCGGGTACTTAAATACAAAAACGGAAAAAGCTCTCTCACTACCAAAAATACTGTAGTATTACGTGATTTTGCGCGTAAACATTCGAAAAATCTGAAACGCGCACAGTATAATTAGCAAATTCCAGTTGCACGCGGTCTTTATTATCCAGTCAGCCTACGTTTCTTTGATTCCCGAGGGCTATTATTGATTCAAATCTTAAAAGGGTTAAATAATATTTTATGGTCAACGGTTTTTTTTAAATTTTAAACGATAAAAATTAGATTCTGGACGACGCGAAGAATGTTTGCTTTTGTATCTAGAGATAGTCATATACAGATAGAGATGAAAGACACATATTTATCGCATGGAGATATATTTCAATGAGTAAAAGATTATCGAGTGGTCCGGTTTGAAGACGAAATTACATTATTGAAGAACTAATGATAGGAATATTAAATGGTAATGTATTCTATATAGGCTAAACATATTTTCGTTGATAAACTTGTGTTTTGTGAAAACTATTAATATTTAATAACTCCATATTATTATAACACTATATTGAGCTTCACACATTCGGAAATGATTATGATGCGTACATTATTACAGAATGATCTATCCCATCCAAATATATAGAGATTTTTTCGGATTTCTTTATTTATCAACCCTCAATTCACGAACCACAATAAAAATCTTAGATAACACCACTGCATGGCGGGGATGATTATTTATAATTGTATTCGGTTCGAAATTCAGAAATTCGAGTGATTGGACTTTCATAATATTTATAAAGACTAGTATACGATAAATTAATCTAACAAATACGAAATACATTCCAGGATTTGAGTCATTTACTTAAAAAGGGTTTAATTAAGTCGTGACCGGATAGTCATAAGTAAGGTATATAATATATATAGGTAAATGTATTCGTAATAACTTGATCCGATCCAAATGTGATCGTTTCCTTTATATAATAATATATTAGAATAGCCATGAACATACTTAAACATTATATTATATACGACTGATATCGATTGCGATAATATAATATATTAAATTGCATTCGTTAGGTATATCGTTTTCATGCATATTTAACATCTTTATATATTCGGATCTATGCGAGTTTATAGGTTTTCCAACGTAAAACAGTATTATATTATTTATATATGCGCTATAATTATAGGTACAATGTACATTGTACATACATAATTATTTATTTATTAACACTATAAAAACGCTCACGCCGAAATTTTATTAATACTAGTGTTTAAGTTCTTAAAAAAAGGATGTCGGAATAAATTATATTATAATATAGGTATCTAAATTGTTGTATCTCTGTAGATACGACACATAGAACTGTCGTGTTTTACAAAATATTCTTTTTTTATTTTTTAATTTTCTGGATTTTTGGAAGATTTTTTTTTTTTTGATGGCTATGCGGCTTCAATCGTAAAAATTAACGAGGATAGGTCATATGTTTATTTTCTTGTAAATGGGTTATTCAATTCAAAATTATATGTGGAATGCGTATCACTGCATTATTCAAACACGCCGATTATAGACTTGGTAATACATTTGATATTTCATGGTTTAATAAAAAAAAAAAAAAAAATTCATCAGATTATTAATTGTATGCATCATTTTTTATCTAAAACAATCTATGGGAGTAGAAAATCTAATTTTCCTATAGGCTGTGAGTGTGCTCATGTTGGATGGATACAATAAATTAAATTAATCATTAAGAACTCTATTTAAAGGTTGTCCTATTATTTTGTTTGAAAATAATAACCTCCCCGGAACTTAAACGACAAAAACCTGTTCTAGAACCTAAATCTAAAGTTTTCGGAGACTGAATACTGAAAATTAAGAAACACTTAAATTATGGCTATGGTTGACGAATTGGATGACAATTTTATTTAATTACAAAATATGTTATAAATCGGTATTAAAAATGAATACCAAATACGATATTAATATGATATTGGTATAATAACTTATTCTTTAAGTTATTTAATTAAGGTTATTCAGATTAGAATTATGCGCCTTAAGACCGTTTTTATTTATGTTTTCAGTGAAGACTAATAAGTGAAAGATTACTTATTACGTACTTCCTGATATCCGATTATTGTTTTGAATATTATATGAATTTATAATATAAGCCTTTTTTCTATAGGTTATGTAGGAAAGATATTTTTGTTTTTAAATTTAATAAATCTTAAAATCAAAAAAAAACAATGTATTTATTTAAAAACAAGAAAATGTTTTTTTTTATCAATTATTACCTTGTTTTGTAATAGTTTGTGGTCAAATTTAAGAAAAATATGGGAAGCATATTTAGAATTTCTAAAAATTTGTAGTAATTATAACTCACACACATCACTAACATTCATTTACGTATAACACAAACTATCCTATAAGTTTTCTATAGTGTAAATGTTATATTCTAACAGCCTTAAGATTATCATTTTCCTTCTAAATATTTTGAATAGTATATTTTTATCACCATAAAAATATTTAGATTTCTGAATGGTCAAAAGTATAATAATATTATAAATCTCATTTCGTGTTTTAAAAACTTCTAGTTCAATATTTATTTTAAATATATATATATATATATATAAAATATTATGTAAATATATTTATATTTATAAGTTTACTAACAATTAAAATATAAAATATTACTTTCTCGAAAAATCAATAAAGTATTGAAATTGAAAATCAAAAGAATATAAAAAATGTGTAAATATTAAAAATTATATTTTTCCAAAAATAAAAATCCAACTAAATAAACTAATAACTAATAAAGCCATTAAATTATAACGTTCTTAGTTACCTATATGTATTATTTAAAAAAAAATGTAAAATATAAGTCAAATTTGTAATTATTTTCGACTAAGACATGATTATTTGGAAAGACTATATATAAACCAGTAAATTTAGAATTTGATCTGTACCTCTTTGACGGTTGGTTAGATGTTAAATTGTGTAGTAAATTTTTTGATAAATATCACTAAAACAAATCTATACATTTGGGTTTGGTTTTTGTATATAACATTTTTTCCAAATAACACATCAAAATGTGCCTAAATTTCACATTTTCTGTTTCTGATCAAAATTATTTCAGATACCTATTTAAATGAATTTTTTTTTCTGTGCCAATAAGATGATGTTAGCAACTTATTTTCAAGGTTCTGAATGGAAATAATAGAAATATTGTTATAAATTTGCAACTATATTAATTAATTATTTAATTTCATGATAATGAGATATGATGAGGGGAAAATGGAAAATCGTGATTTTTTGATACATTAGATTATTAGATAAGAGTATAATTAGAGTTGGAAAAGGTTATCTCTGCCATTTTAAGTAGTTTATATATTAACTTATTTTTACTAAACATTACTATTTATAAAGTTTCCGGTGGATTTTTTCATTTTATTTAGTGTAGTTCAAATTGAAAATATTTTACTCCAAGGATGGGCTAATATATACTTACAATATACAATTATGAAATTTCTTATTGGAAAATGTATTATTATTAAATGTTTAAACACTATAAGGCATCAAATTATTATTGGTTATTCATTGTATCCAAAATTATAATAATATACAATTTTTTCAAGGTTTTCTATCCATTGTTTATTATTAAATGCAATTGTGAAAATCATTGAAATCTTAAGTACATCAACCAGAATGTCAACTTATCACAGTCTACTTGTATAATGCATTAAAACGAGCTGTGAATTTAGTACCTACTAAAAATATATTAATTATTTATTTATTTATTTCCATATTATATATTGAAAAATGAAATATATCTACTTACCTGATTAAGGGATTTAGGTAAAACACAATTATCGTGCTTAATCATATAATAATATATTTAAATATTGAATTGTTTGTTATTATTTTTTTGTTCTTTAAGAATAAAAATTGAATAAATAATGATTCGAGTGAATATTACAGTTAATGCAAATAAAATAAAAATCAAGCAATCGCATTTATTCCGAACACAAACAGTTTCAAACGTTTTGTAATCAGGTCGATTGCTGCAGTATACACATATATTATATATAGAGTTAGTTTTTTGAAGTGATTTTTATTTTATTTTTTTGTTTTTTGTGAGACAAAAATAAACGGAAATCCATTTTACTTTTTTTTCATCTATACAGAGCGCATATAAATCTAAAGCGTCAATTTAATAGTATTTACCCGGTGTCGGGGGCAAGTGCGATCTATATACCTATAGAAGAAAATAAACATAATCAGCTGCACAATTCGTTATTATATTTATTATTATTCCGTTTATTTATTGATTAATTTATCAAGATTGGAAGCCCCTAGTTACGTTTTAAATATATTATGTACAATGCGACCATGAAATGAGTGAGTTAAAATTCACGACAAAAAAAACATAAATGAATTCGTTTTTTTTACAATATGTATTTCATATTTTTAATGAACTTGAATTTTAATTTAGCTATTCATTAAAAAGTTAATTAATATTGTTATATTAGAAAAACTATTATTATAATATTATTAATATTTTTATATATTTATTAGTATAGCGTTACATTTTATCATATAACTATTTAAAAATATTTTATTTTTGTTATTTATAGTAAAATTATTAAAAGACAATGTACATGATACTATTAACAATAATATTTTTTTTGTTGAAACGATTATTTAAAACAATGAATAACGTAATGAATTTAAGTTCAACATTTTATACTAAATAGTGAACTTTAACACAATAATACTTAATCTCGAAAATATAACCAGTTCATTAATTAATTCATATATTTAATTGTATTCAAAAGCCTGACACGACGTACGGCCTACAAGTTACACAATTTTTTTTAAAGTTTTCAATAAATTTGGTTGGTTGATTATTTATTGGAAATTCTTGAAATATTTTGATAATTTATTGGACGTTTATTAAAGAGTTATAAACAATTTTCTAATACAAAATCAAGCATCAAAAAGCACTTATCAATTTGTATGTATATTTGTTTGACAACATTTGAGTATAATAATTTATATATTTCAAATACCCAATTCCATGATTTCCAGTTGACGCTTCCCTTGAAGTCATTTTACTCCATATTTGTGCGCACTATCTTCGAATATGGATGCGTAAGTGCATCTTACAAGTGGCATGCTTAAAAGAGTCCAGAGACGCTTCTTAGGTACGTTTGCTGCGACATCTATCACTCTCCCCATGACTATTCTTCAGTTTAAAGTCTCCTTAATCTCTCTAGTCTATCCGATCGCAGACATGCATGCAATCTATCTTTCCTCTCAAATATTCTCATAGGCAAAACGGATTCTTCTAGCCACCTATCACAAATTACCTTTAAAGTTCCCTCCTATTTTATTTGTTCTATTTGTCCCCTTTCATATTCCTTTCTCTCCTGCAAACTTCTTTGCAGATAACTCCATAATTATTTGGTTTATGCGCACTTCTTTTATTTAAAAAAAACAGTTTTCAGTGACTTTCAGCCAGTTTTTTCTTATTTTAGTAGTCTCAGTTTAGTTTTAGTCTTTAACAAATAATTGCTTATTGTTCTCATATCTATTGGGTTTGTCGTATGCTAACATTTGTTGAAAAAGAGGATAAGGGGATACAACTTTGCTGACTTCAGCAATAATAAAAAAATATGTATTTATTTTTATCAAAATATGTAAAATAAAATTCAAAATATGTAACAAAATTTTTCATTTATTTTTAATTAATTCATATAAAATTCAGAAATTTTACTTATTTTTTTTTTAATAGAGGGGGTCATTGAATATATGCTAACATAATAAAGTAGGGGGAGTTGGATATTTGTTGACAATTCCTGACAAGGGGGAGGATGGGGTCTAAAATGGTCAAAAATGTGCAGACGTAATACCCGAACGCACCCATAGGAGTCAAACGGCAACATCCTAAAAATGTTCTTTTAAAAATATGATTGGAGCATTAATAATTTTGCAATGTAATATATACTTTTATAAATAGTATTCAAAATACTATACATATTAAAAAAATATTTAAATATGATTCTGAATAGGAACAGTATTCGGAATACCATAACCAAATCTGTGTTTGACATATTATATTATATTATTGGTTGTCTATGCTGGATGTCAGTTTATTTTAAGTATTGTATATATATTCTTGAAAGTACACCACTGGCTTCACACCAACAAGAAAACTTTTTTTTATAGTAGTACAAATTTATCCAATAAATGAGTATTTAGATTTTTTGACATTGCTGGAAATTATTCACCATATATGATATGGTCTGACAAGTCTGATGTTTTAGAAAAATTATTTATTTTTATTATTTGTTGACGAAATAAATTTGAGATATTCATTGACCTTTCTTTTTGCTAATCAGTGTTATCTGTCACCTTGGTAATGACATTCGACTTACGAAGTATTGAATTAAAATTAGTATTGAGTATTAAAATCAACGTTTTTGAAACCACTAATCTCTAATAACAATATTATCAGTGTTATGGTATGTGTTTATATTAAAATTCAAGTATAAATCCATGCATAAACGTGCATAAAAATAAAATGACTTCTAACAAATAGCGAGACCTTTTCAGCAATGACCAAGAAACCTAAATACATACGGATGGAATGGTTGGATAGTTTTAAAATTAAGTTTAGCGTTAGTTAATGTAAGTCTTAGTTAAATGATATGGGCACTTTTAGAAAATCATGTATAATTTTTTAATAAACGTCTAATAAGTTATTGAAAACTAAAAAAAAATCGTTTATATATATTGGTCGTTAATAGTTATTAATAGTTCATGAGCGTGTAAATTGTACAATGTATCTAACCATATGTATACCTAATATAAGAAAATATTTAACGTTTACATGAAAATTCTATTAATATAACTAACAATAATATAAATATATAAAATTATTATAAGGTTTAATCATATAATTACAAGAATTTAAACCCTTAATATTATACTTAGGTACCTACTAATCGTCTTATTGAATTCTTACCGGAATGTTTAAGTACCTATACTTGAAACTATGTTTTCCCATATATTTTGATTTTTAATGTCCTATAAACAGTTTTAACATTTTATTTCCGTAATTCCCATTTGTATTCAGGTAATTTTCCTTTAAATGTAAGTATGTATTGAAACAAACATTTAAACAAGTATAGGTCTCATAATTATTCCAATTTATATATATATATATAGAATAATATATAAATATATACTATATAATATCCTTGAATTATGTAAATAAGAATATAGTAGGTATAAAACTAATAAAAGATGTATATGATAAAATGATAATCGATTATTTTAAGTACTTAACTAGAAAAGCTAAAAAAATATTATAATATTTATATCTTTTAATTTCATCTAATTGTTTCAATTAAAAATACTTACCTTGAAAGTAAACACATACTTAGTGAATCTTTATTACCTAATAATTGCTTGTTATTCCAATGAGTAGAGAGAGACTGATGCATATATATATATATATATAGATTATAGTTATTCAATATATAATTATCTTTGTATTTGAACTTAATAACATTCAGAAGTATAAAAATTTTGATGGACTAACTGAGATTAACTTATTAATTAAATAAACATTTTAAATAATTTTCCCCCTACATTATATAGTAATGTCTATAATTGTATTTATATTAATGTTCATATAATCGTATATTATATTATAAGTTATAACCCAATATTAATGTGTAAAATACTTAATATTTTGTTATGTAGACACTCAAGTAGAGTCGACAAATTTAAGTGTTTTATTTGTTCGTTTACCATGTGCGTGAATATCGTGTAAGTTAAAAAAACATCAATTATTTGCAAAAATTGGAAAATGTCGTCGGTTATTATTTACTTAATGAATACACAATTGATCTATTCGAACGACTTGTGGCTTTTATTTAAATAAACGATAAATAAATATCACCCATTTTTTGTATCTATGGGATGGAAAACGTTTTTAAAAACATTGTTCAATTTAAATAATAATTTAACAAGCAAAACTAAAATAAAATTCTATAAAATGAGTTAGTTTTTATTCATTCAAAGTTAAATTTAAAAAATATGTGTAAGTACCTACATTTAACTAAGAATACGGTAATTATTTAGCTATAGTTATTTTCAGAATCATTTAGTCATTTCAAATTAAAAATAATTTTAATTACGAATAGAAAACATTAAGTGTTAAATATGTATAAAACACCAACCACAGATGTAAAATAAACCTTTTATATAGATTAATTGCAGAGTAACTTAAATCTGGTTTTACTTTTATCAGTAACATGTAGTTTAGTAATTAATTAATCAACATTTAACTATTAACGAAAAAATATTCGAATTAATTTAACATTATTATATTTAACATATTATTATTCAACATATTATAGTTTAAGGTATATAATATAATATAATAGTATAATATACCTTAAACTTTTAATTACTTAATTAACTTGCCCATATACTTGGTTATCAGTACATTTGGTATATGCCCATTAAATATAGTAGATAGTATATTTTTGTATTAAAAATCAATTTTGTCAAAAATGTATACTACGTTCATCACGTGGTACCGACTGCTGCATGCGTGGATGCACATTGTATACCAATATGACTATAGCGGCGTAGCCTGGAAGAGGATTAACATATTAAAACCCTGCCCCGAGGAAATATTTTTGACTTAATGATTCCACCAAAATATACACGGTTGAGCGACTTTTTTATTTTTCGTTCCTCGAAACGTATTTCTGGCTACGCTATACAAACACGATCGATGAAAAAAATTTTTCGAAAAAAAAAAATTTTAAAATAAAACGGATCCACGTTTATATAATAATATACGCGAGAATAGATTATTAATTTTTCTCATACCGATAGGTTTACCAACAACTATTATCATTCTACACGACTCGGACTGAAACGACTTGAATTTTGCTACGCTCTCGGTCTTTCTCTCTCTGTCTCTCTCTTTTTCAGTTTTGAGAATGTTTCGTAATTTCACGGAAATGTAAAAGGTCTCCCGGACGGGCGAACACGATCGTCTGAAATTCAAAGGAATACGCCTTTAATTAGACGTCTGACTTGCATGTACGTCTGGGACCGGTATGCGACGGCAATAAAGAGAAGTAATTATTTATGCAAAGTGGACGTCGGTGGCGTGCGAAGAGATATCCGGATTTCTAGTTCCGGTGGCGCTGCCGTACGCAAAGGTCTATACTCGTCATTGTCATGCAAAATACATTATTATTATTATTGCGGTCTATAAGTCTTTTGTGCGCCCTGCACCGATGGTCCTTTCGACGACGACTGTTTCCTCCGAGAATTTTTCCGGACCGTCGCTCATCGTGCAGCATATACCTATTACACGGAGCCATCACATTACGATATTATGTACGTCTAGATGACGAGCGGATGGTCGACCCGTGCTCGCGTATCCTCCGTCGTCGTCGGTCCCTTAATTGGATAATCGCTTTGTGTTCGGCCGTTTTCAGGATGTAATTATTGTATAATATTGCGGAGACGGGTCGATAATTAGTCACAGCTACAGCCTATATACATATATATATATATATATATATATAGCATGCCAGAGGCTTTTTGAAATCCCCAGCTCGCCGCCGCCTCCAAATCAGTGTCCCTCGAACGATACCGTCGGCCGACCCTCGTCTGATTAATATACTTATTCGCACTCGTTCACCCCCGAGACCCTGTGTTGTTCGCCCTCCCCTCGTATTATTATTATTATTATTATATTATACGTATACCTATGTATACACTGGTTAATTATTACGCGAACCACCGTGAAACTTGCAGCGCATTACACGATAAATTGCTAAATGATTCGGCACTCGAACGAACCCTTTGACTTTCCCCCCCCCTCTCTCTCTCTTTCTATGTACACTTTATACGCCTTACTGCTCCCAATTAAGGCGAACAATTGATAATTTTCCAAATATCGTTTGTACCAAATGTTACGTTTCGACATAATAATTATCAACTTCATATTACGGAGCGTAATACGTTCGCATTGTACGTAATAAGAGTAGGTACCTATATAGGCAAGGCTGGGCAAGTTAACGATATTTTTTAACTCGTTAAGTTAAGTTAATTTAAAATAATATAAGCTAAGTTAAGTTAAAAGTTACTCGTATATTTTTTATTAACTTTTAAAGTTATAAGTTAACTTTGAAAAAAAAAAGTAACTTAACTTAGTTAAAAGTTAAAATTTCATAATTAAGAAAAAAAGTTCGATATACTTATATATCGTACAAAAGTAAAAAAAGAACGGTTATTCTTTACGCTCAAAAAAACTACTAGGGACTTCTTCTGCCTGAAAAAATGTGTATACATGTAAAAATAAAAATACAACACGTCATTTTAAAACCCATGCATAAATAAGAAATCAGAAAATAACTTCTAACTGCCAAGATACCTACATTTTTGTTTGATTCACACTAATGTAGTGTAAAGTAAGCAGTATCTACTACTTCAATATATTTTTTATACTGAATGGACATAAATACCAGCCTCCATGTAGTTAAAAAGACCGGGCTCAGCCCAATATTCGTACACGGCCAATGTCGCGGCGTGTGCGTGAGTGATACATCGATTATTAACGATTACGTGCATTTTAACTTAATTTAGATACTTTTGTATAAAGTTAACTTGAAGTTAACACGTTAATTTTAATAAAAAAGTAACTTATTAAGTTAAAAGTTAATCTGAAAAAAAAGTAACGCGTTAAGTAATTTAATTAAAATTAACCTTTTAACTTAATTTTAACTTTTAACTCGTTAATGCCCAGCCTTGCCTATAGGTATATATTATATACTAATTATTTTAAATTAAGAGTAAAATTGCCTTTTCGGCATCTGATGTATTTCCAACATTCCTCGAAAACACCATATGTAAATATCGACATTTATTAAGAACATTTACACATCATTTAATTGCATTTTTTTTTTCAATTTATATCAATAGATTTTAGTCCATAAAATTTACTGACGTCATAATACGGTAGATTTGTTGAAAATATTTTTTTAATCGATTTACAATATACGTATTTGAAATTTCAATATCGTACTCTTATTCATTATATATATATATATATTAAATACTTTTGTTGAAATAAAAATAATTTTAGTTAATTTGAATCCATCTATAACGTAGGTATATACAATTAAAGCGGTTACTATAATATGGATATTATAGTTAAATAGAACTTTTTGTTTAACCGAATGTAATTTATTCCGTGCAATTACGTTTTTTAACTTATTATTTTTTAAATATATATATATATATTTATGTTGGAAAAAATTCGTTTATCTTTGCTTCAAAATTGAAATGATAATAATACACGTCCAAAGGGACGATGGACCAATACTTCTGCCATTTGTATCCGGATGACTTTTTTTGTAATTTTTTTATAACATCCAACATTGGTTGACATACTTATCGGTACTAACGAGCGCACGAGTTATCCAATATACGGTACCGAAGGAGACGAAGATATACTACGCGATATTATTAGCAATGTCATACGGTACGCATGACGCGCATGCATGGTACACGTATGGACCGTGAAGTACATATAATACAGGAATGCCTACACTAAAAGTATAATATAATAGGGGTATAAGTACACTTATACTATTGGAAAAACAAAAAAAATAAAATAAAATAAAAGAATAAAACGAATAAATATATATATACACAAAAAAAAAAAAAGAGAAAAAAAAAATGAAATACATAATAAATAAATATAAAAGCTATAATAATATTGTATATATCTGAGTAATAATTTATGACGCTTCGTCGTACAGTCGTATTATTATAAAATATATAACGAACTCTCTCTCCTGTATGTATATACGTATAATGTTATTATTATTATTATTATTATTATTATGAACCAGTGCATAAATATATAGGTATCTTTCCGAGTGCAAAGGCTAGCTCGATGTCCGCGTGTCACCGCGATGATTTGTGATCCGTTCGCCGACCGCACGTATATATTATTATATAAGAATATATAGGACGTATACGCGAAGATATTATTATATGAGACTTGTGGACACAATATTATAAACGTTATACGAGTTTGTGTGTGTGTGTGTGTGTGTGTGTGTGTGCATTATAATATAGTTTATTGGTCTCTGGCCGAGTAAGGTCCATTGTTTTCGTTCGAGATAGCACGCTTGTGCCATAACAAATATTATAAATTAAACTCTCGGCGAAAAAAAAAAATTCTCGATTCCTAACCTATACGCAACGATAAATACATAAACGGGGAAAATATCAAAACGAACGGCATGATATCCGAGACGAGCACGTGTTAGAAATTCGACCGATTTCTATAATGATTAAGCCCTATATAGGTCGTGTTTTATCAGTAGACTTATATTATTATTATAATTGAAAGGTCTACAGCAACAACCAGACGACTACATTTTTTCGGCAAAACCGCGGTTTTACTCGGTTTTATTATAATGAAAAAAATTATACCCGAGTGGGTGCAACAACCGCGTACTACTCCAGTATTTTCCAGTATCCGAGATATGAGTGATAATAGTTTTGAATGTTTTTGAATTCACTGCAACAACCAGATAGCCCCGGAGTAGTCTGGTTGTTGCACACAATTATGCGATCACGCTAAATCCAACATTCGGCACAACAACCAGATAACTCCGGAGTACTTTTAAATAATATAAGATATTATGGGCAACAACCAGACAACTCCGGTGCGGATCATTGACTTTGGAATTATTTTTAGGTAGATCGGAAACATTTTAAAGGTTATTATTTTATTCCACATGATAAAATAACTATTTTATAAATTAAACGTATAAACAACATTATTCTAAAATATTTTTTTTTTTTTTTTTTAAATAGTTTTTACTATCTCTTAAAAAATTCATGAAAATGGAGTTGTCTATTTGTTGCAGTGGACTCTTCCATTATTATTACAACATTGCCCTGAACGTGGATTCCATCGTGCCGTGAAGATATGCAGATCGTCGTGTAAACCTGCAACCCAGAGCAAAAACGCTTTGAAATATTTCTGATTTCGGTTTTCGAGTTGGAAATCGGTTGTGTTTTTTTCCAGGCAAACTGCACCAAATCCTTGCTGGGTGAAAATGCAATCAATAATAAATTATAATATAATAATGTATATATTTATACATTATATAATTATATAATTACACTCGCAGTAGGTGGTACGTACCTATATAATTTAATCGTAAAATTTAAATCCCTTGAGATTTTTTCATAAATGATCCTACGTTTTATCAGGGTGAGTCTTGTATTTCGACTTTCAGTAAGAGTTTAATCTGTTAAATGTGATGTATTTTTTGATGGTCAAGAAAGTTTGGAAATATAATGAAAATGTTAGAACAGTCGATTACTTTACGTGAAAACTCAATACGTACTTACTATATTATTTTTTAATTTTAGATTTTGAAAGTGACAACTGACAAGGAATCTATTGGTTTTCAATTAAATGATTATTATTTTTTTATTTAATACCCAGAGGGCCAGAGAGATCTCTAAATCTTTTTCAAGTTTTGAGTGTGATTTTTTAAAATATTAATTAATTATATTTGGTAGGTACTTTAGAGCAGTGCTTATTATAGTGTGTTTTAGAGCACAATGTGTGTAGTACGAAATGTTAAGTGTGTAGTTCGACTTTTCGAAGTGTGGTCTAAAATATTAATCGGTATTCATGAAATTTCTCATTATAACATCGAACATTTTTCTATTTGTATAGGTAAATGATAGCAATGTATTTTTAATATTTAAGTAGTTAGTAGTTTAAAATTGTAAGTCAAACAGTGTAATATTTTATCTTATCAGTACAATTTTATAAATTATACCCTCTGTAGAGTATAATCCATTTACCTTGTCATTTAACATCAAGTATCAACTAGAGGTAATGAATTACAATAATTTCCAGTTTATATATTAATTGTAGCTTTTGGGTGACAGGTTAACTAGATCTCCGAACATCTAGATCTTCGCAGGTCAACTATGGCTACAATGTTCTGCGGTAAAATATAAATATTTTAATTTTTATACTGTATATCATTTAAAATTCAAATTTTTGTTTTTATACAATTTAGTAGGTGAAATTTAGAACAAAGAAGAAATAATATTACACATTTCATTAGAAAAGTTCTTAAACTCGAACATTTTGTAATTTATTCATCCATATGTTATATATATATATATATATATATATATTTATATTTTACTTACCTATATCTATAATTGTTTTTAAAATTGTCAACAATGTTTAGTACGTTTACAATGGTGTGATTATTAAAATATAATAATAGTGACAGTGATGGGGGGAAAACCCTCCCCCATATCTCTGTATGCACACAGTGATAAGTGTGCAGTCTGAATTTTATTATACTATAGGTCTTGCTGTAGAGACATTTTAGATTTTCTCAATAGAATGAATATCCGTAAAAAGACCATACTAAATATTTGTATACCTAAATTAGAAAATAATATTACATCGAACTTCGTTTAGAATCGTTTCTATTTATCTGTATTTTCAAATCTAAAATAATTTAATATTACACTGTACATACAATATTTTGTACTAGGACCGAAGGGAAGATATAAATGATTAATTTGATATTATAATTATTGATTCTTAACAATGTAATTAAAATTAACACTATTGAGCAATACAGAGGGCAATATAATTGCATATACAATTGTTTTGGACCATCTACCGACGCACAATATGTACAAATTATATGCTTAAAGACAATTTTAAAATTGTATTGACTTCTTCTCCGTTTTAATATTTCTATTTTGAAAAACTGTAACATTTCGTATAGTTCTTGACTACAATCAACTAAATATTTTATTTATATGCAAATTCTTACTTCGTATACTATATGTTTACTATGTTGTTTATCCCCTTCGAATATGCAGTTTGAATATTAATAGTCAGAAACTTTAAATAACTTCAAATCTTTTTGGATTGATCTCAATAATCTGGGCTATACCTATAATAAAGTAGTATAATGACTGTAATATATATACTGTTATCATATTTACTATATTATTATCTACTTATTTATTATTATAAATGATATATTAATTAATAATAATATATATAATTATATATATATTTAATATTACTTATTTATTATTTACTTTACTATACTATTATCATTATTATCTTGATGTTTCCCTTCAAAATGAAGAAATTTGTTTAAATAAATGTAAAGATCAAAACAATTAAGTTGGACTATATTTTTTCTTAAAGCATAATATTTAAGGATTTAATAAAATAAAAAGGATTATAGTTAAAATTTCTCTAAGATTTTGTGTATTATGATTTTCTCCTTGTACAAAAAAAACGAAATATTTGTAATTATTTGTAATTCTTTTAATTATGCGACCATAAAAATAAGATTAGTTTATTCTGTATTTTGCAAGGCATCAAGCATAAAAATTCTTTAAAAATCTGTCAAGACTACAATAATTATTTTTTGTCGGGGTCGTTATTTGTTATACGACTAGAGGCAAATTTTCAACGTTCGCCGCTCGTAGAGATGGCGCGACGGTAATAGTTGGTCGTTGGTCGTACGCATACGTATGGAAACTCAGAAATCGTATAAGTTTGCAATTTATATTATAATTTATATTTTCGTTTTTATAGTTTTACAATAAAACGTGATTTAATCAATACGAAAATGATGAACCATCAATTATTTAATTGATTTAATTGTTGTAGAATCAATAAATAATAAATTTTCAACGAATAATTGTTTTATTTAAAATAAACTAAACTGTATTATAAGTTACATCATTAGTATAATTTTAATTTATGTTCATTAAACTTTAAATGTATACAGTATGTACATTATTTTATATAAGATCAAGGTTTTATTACAAAGAAAAATAATTATTCCTGAAATTTCTGAATTATAAAAAAAAATACCGTGAAGTAGGTACGTGAAGATTAACTTCACTAATTACATAACTAAACATAAGAAAGAAACATAAATAATTATTTTAGTTATCCGTATTAACATTTATTTTATTATTATTAATGGAAAAAAATTTTTATTTGTACAAATAACAATCCACAAATATGAATTATTAAATGTTTGATTATCTAACCGGAACCTTAAGTTGACTTATATCAAATTTTAACTTATCGAATCAAGCCCTTTATAAATAATAATAAATTAAAAATTAAAATAATTAATTAATTAATTAATTTCATTTAGTTATAAATAAATAAATACATTTAATTTATAAATAATTTATTCTTGGCATTTAATAATTAAATACAATTTTGTAATTGACTCACTTTAACAAGATAATTTTGATAATTGACTTTGCCCATATATAGTATATAACTGATAATTATTGGACATTGTATATTCAATTTTTTTATCTTCTTGAATTTCATAATTTTTTTCAAAATTGTCTAATCTATATACCTACAAAAGGAAAAATATTGAACCGGTTTGTCATTTATATTTAAAAACATCACCGACTTTTTTAATACAGGAAGCTTCCTGCCAAATTTTTCATTGCTTTCCGTATGAAGGATGTGACGTGGTGGCCATATGCTTACAGTATAGGCTATATTATGATACGTATATTTATTGGCTACATAATAATAGGTATAAAGTAGAACTCCATATTGTAGTGTTCCGGGTTAATACATTATCCACAACCCACACAAACTTGCGTCGGCGTATTGAACGCAATTAGAAATTGGTACAATGGTACCTATAATACCGAATACCGTAATCGTGATATATTTCATCCGTAACCGTCCATCATTAACCAGTTATATTATATCGATTATTAATTATTATTATTATTATCGATCGATATTTTATCATTTTGTTTATATTGTAATATATGTATAGAACATACCAATTGGTAGTAGTTTTAAAAATACATTTATATACATATATATACAGATGATAAACTATTATTATCATTATCATTGTGATAAAATGCATTTATTTAACACACTATTGCAGATGTTAAAACCCATCGACAGTAGAAGCGTTGGAGATCGTGGGAACAAATTGGAGCCATTGGCCCTCTAACCAAGTTGTTCTGCTGGGGGTCAAAAATATGATTTATTATTAAAATTAACTATAATGAAGTTATGAAATCACTACAATTTACAAAATAAATTATACCTCTTTGATTCTTCAAGCATAATTATTTAAAAATAATAATAGTAATATATACATTTTTTGTTATATTATTTTAAAAAAACTGACTACACACAGGTATCATATTATAATCAGTAAATATGTTCTATTGTCCCTTCGACCCTCAAAAATATTTAATTTTTAATTTAAAGAAAATATTCTGAGTTTGGTTTAATGTTAATACATTTAATTACAGTGTAATTAAAATAAATATGGAATAATAATTAATATAAAAAATTATAAATCTGCAGATAAGGTGCCCAAAATATTTTTAAAATTTAGTAGTAAAGAAAAATAAACTATTGTACATTTAAAATATCTAAAAAATATAATTATATAAATTACACCAAAATTATAAAATCGATTTTATCGTTGATTTATTTATTATTCAAACTTTACGAAAAAAAAAATGTTAACATATTTTATTGATTGATAAATACAACTTGGAAGATATATCTATATTTTTAAATATTTATCATTTGGGCAATATACATATAATAATTATAATATATAAAATCATTACACAATATATTTTCATGTTCGATTTACAACAACAGTATTTTTATATTATATAAAGATTAAATGCAAGTATTTTGTATAATTAATGAACAAAATGTTTTATGAAAATTGATTTATGAACAAATCTACATCATATATTTTATGGCATACTATATTACTATAATAATATAATTACACACATTTTAGGTATATATTATAGTCACTATTTTATTATGATTTGATCTTTGAAAATAATTAAATATTTTACATAATATGCAATAATGCAAAATTTATTTTAGTTAAAAATATTAGGCGTATTATAAACTTGCATTATTTTAACGAATATCCTTATAATTTTGTGGTAGTTTGTCAAAATTCTACTTTTGCGAGTATTCAAGTTATGTAAAAAAAAAATAACTACTGATGTTAAGGGGCAAGCGAATAGGGATATTAATAAAATAATGGGCAAAATAAGTGTAACACTTCTAAAAATAATGATGAAAAATCGACAAGGGGAGGTGGATCGTTAAATCACCCCCCTTAAATCTGTCTTTGTCTACTAAAAAGTAGGTACCTATACTTAGAATAATTTTTTAAAAGAATGCGTTTTGGATCCATAAAATCATAACACTACTATAGTCGTATCAAAATACTAGTTTTTGATTACTTTTCATGACTGTGTATTGCATAGTATTATGAACGAATTTTGAATTGTTTTTAATATTTATAATATTTTTAGTATAATTTTTATGGTAACTATACCTTTATAGAGATGCATAATACTATAAACTGTATAATATAATATATAAGTATTAATAGTAATATAAAATTTTAGATTTCTGATCTTAAACATTATATAAGGTATTGTTTTTTGTACCTATTTAGTCTCATGTAATTTTACATTTATTATGTTGACAAATCAATGAGATGAAGTATATGCAGTTTACCTTAACGACGAGGACATAACGAAAACTTAATGAATTGATGGAGTGTTGCTGTTATTTCTAAAAGAGAAACTTTTTGAGTAAATATAATAATTAAAATGTACGTATTTCAGTGGGTTTTAACTAGAAAAATTGGCATTCTACCATTTCATATTGTGCGGTGTGACTCGAAGATGAACCGTGACCAACATAATAAACCGTTTTCTCTATATTTTAGTGATTATTATATTTAGATAATATTCTAACATTAATATCTATTCAATTTGAAATTGCATAAAAAGTATATTATAATATACTTTTACATAATTAATATAGATATAGGTATCTATATTAATTATGCACTCGTATATTCGTATGAAATTTAGATTTACAAATAATTAATCAATGATGTCGCAAATACATAGTCGATTTACTCGCTATAATATGTAGTTACATGTACTCGTATATAATATACAAATTGGAATTTATTTCGCATATTGATCATCATGAATGGTGTTTAAATTAGACAATATGATTACACAATTAATATTACAAATATTGTTAACACACAGTAGAAGAATGCAACGTCAAAATGTATATAGAAAATAGATACATCATATTCAATTATTATATAACAAGTAATCATTAACAAAAATAAATTATTTAAATATTAGCAAGGTATCCTTGAAAAATCCATAAATATTATAACTATAAAATGATTAAGATTTTCAGTTTGGTTTCTGATATCAAACATGAAATTTACAAAGTGATACAAGTGTCTTGGATCCAATCATTTACCTTTTCCCGTTCCTTTATGTTGAAATATATTTATTTTAAAATAGAGTTAATACGTTCCCTTCAAAATTCAAATTATGATAAACTTATATGCCGTTAGATACTGTGAAATAGCTATAGCTATAGGAATTATTGATACGTTTATGACGTCCGTATTGAAAATGTATAGTCGGAGTATAAATAATAATTTTTTTTAAACTATTTTGTTTTTTTCTAAAACCTATACTATATTATTTTTGGAATTTTCACGTATATTTACGCCTCAGTCAATCACGTTTTTTTTTTCCAGTATGCTTTCAAGGGGAGGCAAAACGTCAATTATTATACCACTTCTATAATTATAATACATTTTCTGTTGTATATACGATAAAGATGAAATGGCGTTCGTGTTATGATCGACATGTACGTTATAATTACGTCAGAAACAATTCATATATATTTTCTAAATTCAACTGCACTGCAACATATTGCCCAAAGGAAAGTATATTTTAATGTTTACGAAAATCATTGAACTCCTTCCACGTTAATTATACTTTAATTTTATAATCATAAGTTACCGTTCATATATATATATATATATATATATATTATATACCTGCGGTATTGAATTTTATTTTGTTCTTTGCATCGGTACGAGACAAAGTGGTTTTTTTTTTTTAACACAGCGTTTCTAACAACCAGTCTTAAAATATCGAAAAAAAAAAAATGTAAATATCATCTTTCAACTGAAGTATATACTCATTTATTATAAATTTAAAAATATATACCGTGTAAAACTATTTACTTATTCCCGTATAAATTTCGATAATTCATTCAAAATTTTTCGAAAAATCACCTATAAATTAACAAGAAAATGGAAAGTTCCATATAACGATATAGACTTTATTCTCATGTGACAAAAAAATATAAAAGTATTATAAAGTATAATATTTTCAAGTACAAGTACCTGAACATTTATAAATACAAATTAGTAATATGTACTTAATAAAATAAAATACCAAAAAATGGAATGGAGACCCGATGTGCTTCCGTGCCTATTTACTTTATTATCTTCTATCATTTACTAAAGAAGATACGATGGGATCGTGCAATTATTATCAATATCTATGGAAATAAGATTAGGAATACAAATTCATTATTTCTAAAACGTTAAATAACTATATAATTATTATTATGTTATACATTTTTTTTTAATGAGCAGGCTACTTATGTGGAAAACAAATTAACACCCGGTGGTCTATTCTAAAAACGGACGACCAAACGTATATACGTAATAATTCGTACTCGGAAAATTCGTTTATCTTTGCTCGTCAAAATTTATTATCTCGTATTTTTGAACAGCATACGAACAATGTGTATGAATCATTCGTATGCGATCAAATCGTACGTAAAAAATAGTTGAAAAGTAGTAAGTCTAGTGGCGGCTCGTGTGTAAAATAGTTGGTGGTGCACATTTATAATATATTATACAATACCCAAGTAACATGAAAATATTTATAGAATGTTTAATAAAAATTAAAATTCTAATATTCAATATTTTATAAATATTTATTTTTCGTTTAATTTTGATTTTGTATTCATTGGATTTTCATTAAATGAACCAAATTAAATGTTAAAAAATATTAGTAAATATATTTTAAAAACAGACATATTGCGTGCAACAAATTCCGGTTCGGATTGACTTGAACCCGGGACATTCTCTATCAAACAACCTATACTCTACTTTTTAGTCGAAACTCCAGGTATATAAATACAGTACATATGGTAAATAACATAATAGGCGACCGTAGAATATCTGATCGATCTAAACGAGAAAAATATCCAATATGGAGTTAACGACGTAGGAGAACATTCCTGAATATTCCTTTAATGACATGGACTACCTCTAAGAAAGGATTTTTTGAAATTGGATCTTTAAGGGGAAAAGGGGAGGGATAGTCAATTATTATTCAACGACCAGCCCAAACTACTCGTTCGAGAAAGTTGACATTTTCAGAAAATATTCCTTTAATGACATAGATACACGCATAAAAAGGATTTCTTAAAATTCAACATGTAAGGGGAAAAAGGGTAGGGAAGGTTAATAATTATTCAACGCCTAGCATAAACTACTGTCCGTAAAGAATATTAATTAAATTTTAAAACTGTTAATGGGCGAACTGCAAAGCCGAATAATTCATTTTGTACCTAAATATAAGTACTTTTATTACTACAAATGTAATATATATATATATAATACTAAATATGTAAATACTAACATATTTAACTTACAATATTATATAATATTAAATAATAAATAGGTAGGTATTAGTTTTTTTTTCTTTTTATTTAATAAAGAATAATCTACTTCTTTAAGCCTGAGCTTGTGATGAAGTAGAGAGTTAATATTAATAATATATAGAATTGCTTCAAATAAAAATTAATAATATAAAAGAAATAAATAAATAAATACTACAACTGTTTACATCGAATAAACAAGAAGAAAAAACTTTCTAATAGATATAAGATATAACATAAGATATAGACATAATATGAATACAATATAGAATATGAAATAGGAACACAAAAATAGAATGTAATGCATTGATTGACCAGTTAAATAGTTTAAAGAAAAACCTAGCCTGATACACAATTAAATTAAAATATAATGTACTATACAATATAGGAATAAGTAGGTAAGGAAAATATAAAAAATGTCAAAATTATAAAACAAAAATTAACTACAAACTCATCTAAAATCTAAAGTCTAAAATACGGAATTTAATTTAAGGAGTATTAATTCATAAAATAACCATTTATAGACTACTTTTTTCCCATTCATTATGAATATTTTTTTTATATAATAATTGCATCCGATTGAAATAGGTGGATCTAAATAGTCTACAAATAATTGGCCAAAGGATTTTTTTGAATACTTTACAGATAAATTGTAGGCTCTATACTCTCTAAAATGTAAAAAATTTCTGTTGTCTATGGATATTAATTTTTTTATTATAAAGAAAATTGCAAATTTCTTATATAGGTATCTTATGGGAAGAATCCCTAAATGTATGTAATTCATTTTTGTTGAACCAACTAACGAATTTTTATTTAGTATTATTCTTAATACATTAGTTTGATTTGATTGAAGAGATTTTAAAAAGCTTTCTTTGACGCCTCCCCAAACTAAAAAGGCTGTACTGACAAATAGATTGATAAAAGGCAAAATAGACAGTACGTAGAGTTTGTAATGGTAATATATCATTAAGTTTAACGAATTTATGTAAAGTATATCGAAACTTTCCAACTAAATTATTAATATGGTAATTCATATGGTAATTCCACTTCAAATTATTATCGAAAATAATACTCAAATAACGAATCTTTGATATTTGAGTAATTGGTTTACAAATTTACATATTGCAAATCAATTGATTTTTGCAATTATGAATTATTAAAGGTAAGTCGTCGTTAATAAGATTATTTATTGATAGCTTCATATACGTTGTTTTATCAGAATTAATGGTTAAGCCCAGTTCACTTATGCATTTGTGCGTTAAGTTTAGATTTTTCCGAAAATAATAGATAGGTGTCATCAGTATAGGTCACATTTTTTCCATCGATTTTTAAGTCACAAATTGCATTAATATATAGTATGAACAAAATGGGACCTAGAATAATGCCCTGCAGGACACCAAATTTGATCAAACTTGCATTACTTTTAACATAATTTAATTTCACCATTTATTGTCTGTTTGAGGGGTAGTTCTTAAACCAGAGGAGATTTTTGTTAATTATGCCAAAATTTGGTAGAATTCGTAATAGTATATCATATTGAATAGTGTCAAAGGCTTTTGCTAAATCTATGAATACCGCAATCGTTTTTAGACCATTGTCTAGAAAATCATATAAAAGTTGCGTCGCATTATATAAGGCATTTTCGGTGCTTAGGCTTGGTCTAAAACCCTATTGGTTTTTGGATAATAAATTATTTTTCTGGAGATAAGAAATTATTATTTATTTAATTTAATTATTTAATTATTTTCTCAAATATTTTGGAAAAGTTTGTTAACTTTGATAGGTCAATATTATAGTTATTTATGACTTTACTGATCGATACTAGTATAGATACTTTCTTTCGATACCCCGTCCTTAGACTCACTCACCACAGATGGATGGAACACAAACCGTTTGTGCATCACTATCCAATATATTATTAAACGAATTATGGGAGTAGTGGGAATGAAACTGTCAAATGCACATGCGCAAATGGAGCATATTTTGAATATGCTTGTATTAATTAATGCATATAAATATATATAATATACAGCGAATTAACGTTACTAACTTAGGTCGGGTCCTCGATTTTACGTTCGATGATAACTTCATGTCCAGTTATAGGGTTTTTGTAAATAAACTGTTATCGCCTTGAGTGAAATTTCTATAATGTTCTATGAGTAAGATAGTAACGTATACACCTAATGTGACTATGGCCAATGAATATAAACCATATGTACATAAGCCTTATAATATTTTGTATTTTTCAAAATTATAGGTTAGGTGCATGTGCTCCGATGCACAATAGCACGAGCTATTGTTTTGAATGTTATTACATAGTATACCGGCGGAGTAGTGAAGTAGTGTGTATTGTGTAACAGTGATTTTTATTTTCATTTGTAAATTGTAAATTGTATGAAAGTAAATTTCGTCATGTTGATTTTTTTTTTTTTACTATTGATTTAAAAAGGTAAAGAAAATCAAATAAAACCGACAGACATAAAAAGTTGCTTACAGAAAAGTGAATATAAAATAGTTAACGTTAAGTAAGAAAGTTAATATATTTTTTTACTTTTTTATTCTACATTTTAAAAAGTAATATGTATGTGTAGGTAAATTGTTATACTATCTTGAATCATTTAAAGATTCAAATATTAATATGGAAAATGTTTAAAATTTATATTAATATTTTTTTAATTTCAAGTACCTAGTAGAAACTTTTTTCTGTTAATTTTTTATCCAACGGGTCAAATAGTTTTCATTAACTTTCCACGTTACTAAATTCTTATTTTTTGACATTCCTTCGAATATGTATGTATATATATATATATATATATATATGTATAAGCAGAAATGATGCTTTATTACTAAATTATTCAATTGATATTATTATAATAGGTACGAAATTAATTTTACTCTTTAATTTTTCACTATAATTCTTTCCAAATTTTCGATCAATTGTCCTTCGATAAACCTTTTATTTTTATTTTACCCAATAATTTGTTTAAACGTTAATTTTGCAAACAGAAACGTTTCCTAAAACATAATCAGATGGCATTGTATCTATATATTATTGAAATACCTATTTAAATAACTTTTTTTTTTTTTCTGTCTGTCAACAAAATTATTTGTTTGTTATTTTTTTATTTATTTATTAGACATAAATGAATTGGTCGACGATACTAATTCATATAATATAATATCCATTAAAATCACCGGTACCCGGCATATAATAACAATAAGAATAATAATGTATAATGACCGTTTCCTTTTGAGTTGGAGGAGATCACGGACATTATATATACATTGCGACCAAGTTGAAGTGCAATGGAAGACCAATTTAAATAAGTCGTTATGTTCTACACACATACGAGTGTATATAAATATAAAACTATATAATATATGTTATATATAATATGTACGCGCGCGCGCGCGCGTGTGTGTGTATGTATTATTAATAAATGGGTTTGAAGAGAGAGAGAGAGAGAGAGAGAGTTTAATCTCTGGACCGGTTGAATTATTACGGATTTCCGTTCACAAAGGATCAAAATAAATCTCTTTGAACGAGTGCAATTAATACGTTAACGTCGATGATGATTTCGGGACAGGACGACGACGACGACGAATAATAATAATAATTGACCTAGATCGGTTAAGGAAAAGACGGCTAACGAATGAAGGGATAAGCTCTCGACAAGCCGCCCTACCACTACGTATCTGCTTTGCAATGTCATATCTGTTTAGAAGACAACGGATCCGCGGCTCCGACGACCGGTGTCCGATTAAACGCGCGGAGGGATCGACTTCCTCGGTCCTTTGTCGTCCAATTATCCTTAATAACAATAATAAGAATAATAATAATAATAATAATAACAACAATTGTCATGGTCGTTATTAGTGTTCGTTTAATCCAATCCCTGTGACATTATATTATACAATACCTATTATCACACATTTCTGTACGTTCGTAACGTCATAATGTTATGTCGTAGGTCACAAACTCACAAAATACGTCTAAATATGTGTATACGTAATTATTACAATATAATAATATTTACAACTATAATATGTATATATATATATATATATCCTATAATAATATATATTATTATAATAATTAATATTATAATGTCTAAATTGCATTATTATCCTTCACGTGGTTACTAGGACGATATTATAGTTGAACGACATCCACATTCAAATTATGGCCTATGCGATTAGATAACAACGTTAGGAATTTTGTACAAAAATTTGAATTTGTTTCGGAATCAAAATATTTACCGAGCGAAATATTTAGAACAAAACGGGTTTTTGGTAGACATATTTTATAAAATAATATTTCTAATTTCTATAGATCACTACAAACTAACAGTAGATATATAACATAGCTATATCAAGGAAGGGAATAAATGAGTAAAAAGAAAATAGTAAGTTAATTTTTGGTTCAAAATTATATAATTTTAACTTATTATTTATTTTTACTTCCCTTTAAATCAATCTTATTTTTCCATTTTATCCAATAATTGGACAAGATTAATTTAATTAAATCTTGAATTTCTTGAAAAGTCCAATATTATAATTATAATTTTTTCTTATTAAAAAAGCCACAGCCATTAGCAGTACAGCTCAACTTTTACTATATACAATTAATTACAATATTAAATACAAAAAAACAAACCTAAATAAATATAACAATGAGTTTATACTATAGGTACAAAAAAAAAAAATATTTAAAAAGCATACTTAGGTACATAAATATACATAGAAAGTGTTGAATATACATATATAATAAGGAAATAGAAGAAAAAAACCATAAAATACATATAATATAATGAAATACACTAATTTGTTATTACTGACAATAAAAGAAAAAATAAATAAATAACTTAAATCTACAATTGATGTAGTGTAGTGTAAAATAATGATAGATACAATTATAACCTAAATTTAATACGGAAACCAGACTTTGAAAATAATTATAGAACTGGAGGAATAATATTATTGGTAAAAGAACCGTGGATGAGTTCCAACTCCCAAGTGACCTCCAATATATCCAATGAAGTTCTCATGATGTTTCTTCCAGCTACAAAATCTGGACACTCGAAAAGAATATGATGTGCGTCGCAGTCGGCCTCATAACTATGCCATGTACAAAGGGGAGAAGAATTAAGGGGTAAACGGAAAGCACGCAGAGGAAGTAAATTATGACCAGTTCGTAATCGTGAAAAAGAAATTATTTATTTTAGACCATTTGTCATTCCAAGTCTACCAAATAATTTTCCACATAAAATGTGGAATATACCGTGAAAGGAATTTTACAACTTGTGGAATTACCAATTTTTATTGTGTCCTCAGTAATTTCAATCTCATTAATTCCGATATGGTCGGAATCCGTGAAAAATGCACCATCCTATTGGACTCAGCTAACCTAGATCACAGTGAACGAATTTGAAGACTGAAGGGAGATAATTCTGATCTAATAGGATTGGAAACAATGGAATATAAAACGGATTGAAAATTTGAGAAATTTTGAATAAGACGAAAGGCATGAAGGATACCTAAACACTCAACTGAAAAATATAAAGTATAAGGAGGAATACTATTTGACATTGAAAGCTGAAATTGAGAAATATAAAGAGAAAAACCAGCAGAAATTTTAGTTACTGAACCGTCTGTATAAATAAGGTTAAAGTCACTGAACAAATTTTCGACCGCTGCATTAAACAAATTATTCAATAGGTACTGTTATAGCTAGAACCAAAGCATCTCTATGGCTTTCTATTCATAGTTTGATCAATAATTATCATAAAAAAGAAATAATTACACTCAATAAAATATTAGAACTTAAAATTGGATCATGCATACAGTTGTTATTCAATAAGTATACTTAAACATCTAAAATTTAAATTATTAATGAATAAAAATGGCATTTCCAAATTTTCAAATTTAAAAAAAAAAAATTTTTAAAAATCATTTTAACTTCAACAACTCTATGTTTGTCCATAGTAAATATTCTCATTTATCGTATTCTGTTTGAATTTTAAATCTATATGATAACTATAGAAGAGAAGTTGTACTCAAAACGCATGTATAGCGTCTTCTTAAGTGATATATATACACAAATGTACCTATTGACTTTGTTAAAAAATTGTTTATATTGAAATAATATATAGATACATTAACTTTCAGAATCTCACTACATACTGCCATATTTGGTATAATGTATTATATAGTAGGTATGTACAAGGTATCTTCTCCTTCAGAGAGCTAATATTTTACTTATAAATTTGAAAACGATTACAAAAAAAAAAAAAAAAAATCATTTTATTTTATTGTTTTATTCGTTAAACCTTTTGGGTTCTGAGCAATATCTCTGTACCTATGCGGAATTTTAAGCATTTCGAACGAATACACGATTTTGAAATTCGGTACAATTTGCAAATCCTGCAAGCAGGACTTCAACTAGCCGCTCACGCCTATATATAATATTATAATAGCACTATTGCGTTATTTACGGATCGCACCTTAACATTTTGTACGCATAATGTGTGTACTTAGGCTAACTGTATAATACACTTAAATAATAGTATTGTATTCTATAATCTTGTCTATGTATATATTATGTGTATAATAATAGGTAGGTGGGTAAACCTTATAATATATAAGACACTCGGTGGTGAACGCGCGTGTAATCGTAATGTACATCGAAATCTGGAACGGCAATCATATTTTTTCTTCCATTTTATTTTTTTATTTCATTTTTTACTTTATTTTTTTATTATTATTATTATTATTATTATTATTATTTCTATACACATATACGCTAATAACTTGCGCACACCACGACCGTCTCCATGTAATTACCGGCAGCGCCTGCGAATTGCCATTATAATCCACGTCTTTTTAACTGTCACTGGACACGCGAAAAAACAACCGGACGCTTCCCTATCCTGCAGCACACGCCTCTGCCGCCGACACGAAAAAAAAAAAATATATATATATATTATTTTGGTTAGGTTTGTAGGTATACACTTGCTCACGAGTTTCGAAATCGTGTGTGTGTGTTGGGTTTATATCTCGTAATTTCGACGTCGAGCAATAATCAAAATATTACGGACTACCGGATATTAGTTGTATTTTGAAATAAGACCGGAGACACATTAGGCGCACAATATGCTCACCTAACCTAAAACTGAGTCCACGTGGTCACCGGCACCATACCATCGGGTAAGTCTATCCATTAGTGCCTCACTATATTATTATAAAATATAAGTAGGTATTATATAACAAAAATAATAATAATAATAATAATATATACGTCATCGTTTATAATATTATTTACGCGCGTTTATATTACACAAATTACTAATATAGGTAAATAATATATACATAAGACACGACCTATACGTCACTACTACATATGTACCTAAGGTGGCAAACAGTTTGTTTAAAAAATGTCAACATAATATTATAGGTATTCAATGAGTAACAACGAGAAACGTTTTAATAATATATGATATTAAAATAATAGTAAGCCGCTGCAGGTTTGCTGTATAACATCAAAGACGATTTTAGTGATACATTTTTATAAACTATAGTAACTATATAAGAATGCAAAAAGTTCGACAATTAAAATTTTTAACGTAAACAATTTTGGAAATTTTGGAAACGTTGTTTTAACAAAAAAACATACGTTTTGTAACGGTTTTTATTTGTATTTGTTACATATCCTGAGCAGGCAGGTCGGTTTGAAGTTTATTTGTCTAAAAGATCGTAAATAATAAAAACCAATTTCCGAAAAAAATAAAACTGAAGAATTTCGGTTTTATTTAATAATTATACAGCCAAAATATTCTATGAATGTTGAAAAATTAATTAAAAGTGAACACCTTCCTTCAAATTATGAAGATTTCAGTGAATGCTGACACACTACACGACATAGTATTTTTTGTTAATCGTCGCCTTAGAAAAAAATAATTCTAAATCCAATTTTTTTTACCATCTTATCATAATTTATTTTGAAAAAAAAATCACATTTTAAGCTGAAATAAAAGTTAATCGATATTTGTATATATTTCAAATATACAAAATACCAAAAAAATCTGATTCTGTACCTACCTATATATTTTAAAATATATATCTATTACATAAAAATTGGTAAATGTACGTTACAATTTATGTTCTTATAGTGAATATGTTGACAAATAAAAAATATATGTTTTGAATTATTTATGAATATTTATTATGTTTATAATTTATTATACTTATTTTGTCTGTCTGAAATAATCATTGATACATATTTTGTATATTAATTATGGTTTTAATCATTTTCATTATTTTTTTTCCGACCGACCACGACGTAAAAGAACGATTTCTGAGGTTTTCCACCCTTCCCTCTTTTTTCTTGATAACCAACCGTTAAATTATAAAACTTCTAGAAAACCTAAATATATTCATATCTTGTAGTACAAATTATCTGTGTCATTATAATAAGGGTGGATAAAATCCAATTAAATTGTTGTTTCTTAACTCAATAAAAATAATCAAAAAAATTCATCAAACAAATTAAAGTAAAATTACAAAATCCTATATTTATATACTACCTAGTAATAATTAAATTAATTATTATTTTATGAAATACCATAACTTTTTATCAGATAAATTTCCTAATGACTCAATTAAAACCATAAATAATAAATCCAAAAAATATCATTTTATACCAATTTTGATAGTTATGACATTTATAAGCTTATAAGCAATACATTTTATATTGGGAAAACTAGTAGAAGTTTGGAAATTTAATACAATGAATATATTTTAGAAACAAAATTTCAAAAATCCTCTCCTAAATTTAATATTGCTAAGTCTACTACAGCGAAGTGAGATATAATAGTTTGAATAATAATATTTAAAATTGGTACGTATAATACAAACGGATTTTAAAGAACACGATATTTACCAATATTAGACAACAACACATAATTTTCTAACAGCTTTTTTTTTTAATATATCTATGTCACTATAGTCATCGTTTAATAACTGTTTTCTGGTTAATAGGTAGTATATTCTATATTGTAACTAATAATACAGTTTATAAGTGTACCACCTAATTATACGGTGTAACTAAGTATTTTTCTTCGAGAGAGAAGGTGGTTAGGGGAAAGTGCAGGGTTTGAATTTTTATTCAACGCGAAAAATAATTAGCGAAATAAAATATAGGTACAATTTGTCATGATGCATTTGAAGGGAGATATAAATTCAAATTCCGGGTGATGCTGGGTATTATTATACAGTTTAAAATATCATATGTACGTTTTACAAAAATAGCTCATTGTTTGCTCGATTAATTCAATAGTTTGTTATTTACAGAGTTAATTTTTAAATTGAAATTTTTTTTCAACATATTATCGGTTTTATGTACGCATAATCTACCTACATACGGTGTTTTGGACATTTTTGAGTTATAAAAAAAAAAAAAAAATTAAATTATAACTCCTATCGGATTTCGATAAGACGCGACGGTATATCGTCAAGAGGGATCGGCCCTGCTCGTATTCTCCGGACCGTAATTATCCAACAACTCGTTTTAAACGGTCCGTATACTTTCTGTAAAAATAAACGATTTATGTATAACTATACTCAACAGGTGAGGCGGCGGGATTCGATTAACCGGATCGATTTCATGTGTACTGTGTCGTCCTGTATGTGTATTTTATCCGTATAATATTAACGGGCCTATCGTGTACATATATATATATATGCGTGACGTGCTGAATTTACCCGACGAAATCCCGTTTTTGGGAAAAATACGTTAAAATCACATATAAATACATTGACGTCTATCATAATTTGTGTTTTATTGTGTATAATATTATATATAGTTAATAATATGCCCTTAAGGATTTAATGGATCGTATTTAGGACGAACGGATTTTTAAATGCGTACATACTATATAATAAACGATGGCGACGGGAAGATCACAATAATATATACCTGTTATAATAATATTCAGTATACTTATTCAGTACTAGTATTTATACCTATTTAGGTACATACACCAGATACCGCCTGATGAAATCGATTTATAACAATAATATATTATAACAACGAACTTATACCTGTATAAATAAATGAAAAAAAAACCAAAATAAAGGCATACGTTACATGCATTTCTCAGATCGTGGAGTATTTTATATTCGTTTTCGTTTGTCCCAATCCTATGAAACTGTAATAATGAATGCTTTCAAATTGACGGCGCAGTGTGTGCCGCGTACACATCATAAATGTGTACAGTAGTATAACCTATAATTTAAAAGTGAAGAACAATCTCCGTCTCACCGAATTTCCCGACCACGACGCACCCGTCCCGTTTATGTATAGGGTTTACCTTTCGAGTCGTCATGACCGTGAGTAACAATTGAATCCATTTTATCCATTTTCGCGTATAATTTTCGAGTTTCCTAAAGGGCAAAACGGATATTATTACATTAATATCACATAAATACGAAACGATTTTCAAAAAATAATAAAATAAATAAAAAAAACCATCAATAATATTTATAAGATTTATACTATACTCTATTGATACGTACCCATAATGTGTGTGACCGTAAATATGTCATAAAATATGATGTAATAAATATGTAATATGTAAGGCATTCGAAAGTACAAAATTCGATTTTTATACCAGTTTGAGTGACGACATTTATTTTTTTTTTTTATTTTATAACTTAGTCTTAGTTTAAATCGGTCGAAAAAAATAGTCTATAATTTTCCATGGGTATTTAAAAAAAGAAAAATTAGAATATAAGCATTCATGAATTGCAAATATAATTTGTCGCACGAATTAATTTTTTATGGTAGGTACCCATTTGTAATATAAAATAATGAATTATTTTATTTATTAATTATATCTAAATTTCGATTAAAATATTATGTATAACAAACTTTCGAATATAATTCACCACCTACGTTTTAATTTAACTATGGAAGATTATGAGATTATGAAAATTAACTGTAAAAATATAAATTAATAGTGGTACAATGTAAATTTAAACAATTATAGATTATACTTACCTTGCAAACAATTTTTGGTTGAAATTTACATAAAATGTGTGTGCAACTAGAAATTCATGTCTAGTAAATTTACCATTTTGAATGGCTGAAATTTACCAAACTATAATATTTATAAATTTACCTTATAGTGATATAATTTACCTAAGTACTGAGGACAAATTTACCTACATTTTACATGTTAAATGAATTCACATTAGTATTCTGTTTACATTTACGCAGCATTATTATTTGAAATTTACACAGAAATGTGTATAAATATAATTTATCTAAACGAGAGGATGACAAATTTACTTATGTTTTACGTGAAAAATGAATTAACATTAAGATTATGTGTACATTTACATAGGTAGTATAATTAGTTGAAATTTAACAATATTTTTACCTACCTATAGGTATTGAAAAAAAATTCAATTATTGAGTAAAATATAAGATATTTTTAAGAATATTTTTTATAATTATTTTATATTATTTAATATTTATATTAGATTCTGAGCGAAGCGAGGAATGTATTGGTTTTACAATGATGTGTTTTTTTTTTTTTTTTATGTCTGTACCCAAAAATTCTACCAGAAAGAGTGCTCCGATCTTTACAAGCTTACCCATT